>CAJQZJ010031983.1:326281-345399 GCA_907164525.1 Lophiomys imhausi | reverse complement strand
AGGGCATCCCCGTAAGATAGGGCATCCCCGTAAGATAGGGCATCCCCCTAAGATAGGGCATCCCCCTAAGATAGGGCATCCTGGCTACCCATGTTTGGCAAGTACCCCTCCTGTCAGCTGCACCATTCTGTCTAGCCCAGAGAATCAATCCAGACAATATTATTTTTGAAATACACATGGAGGTTCTGTGCACCCCAGAGGCTGCTGGGAACATTTCCACTGATAAAGAACTCTGTGTCAGGTACTGAGGCTGGGCCCCCAATTCCTAGTACAGCAGGATCAGCCTCCTTGAGCTGCTTCCTCCAGTTACAACTGTGCTTTCCCACAATCTGGAGTGAGGACTCCGGTCTTCAAGGCTGGTTTGGGTCCCCAGGGAGCTCTCACTGCACCTAGGACCTGCCATGGCATTTTCTCCTGTCTCAACACGGGTGCATGGGTGCTTGTGAAGGCATCTGACCATAGGCACCCAGAAAGAGCCTTGGTCAAAGGGCTGAGACTGACTTGTTCTGTGGACCTGAGACAACGAAGTCAGGCCAAATGCACTCAAGCTCCTGTCCTAGTGTGGCCCGTGAGCAAAGACTTTTAGAGTTTTAAAGGTAAAGAGAGACAGAGAGAAGGAAGTGTAGTAAGTACTATGTGAAAATTACCTGCCACTGTAAATGTCATTATTCACACAACTGCGCTCACTCCCTTCCAGCTGCCTCTGCCTGCCTTCTCGGAAAAGCTGCAGGTTCATACCTGAAGAGAGAGGGTTCTGCCCTGCCCTACTCCAGGGACCCTGGGGCTGGCTTGCAGTGAGCTCCACCCACTACTCAGAGGGAAAGCTGCTGATTGGACCTTGTAGAGGAAACAGGAAGTGGAATTGGATGTGTATTGTGGAGTAGGGTTTGTGTGCGCTTCCAGAAGCAAGGGTTTGACTCCTCCTTTCCTCTCTGGGTAGGGGTTGGGGGGAGCCCCTGCAAAGGGGCGTGGAGCACAGAGTACAACCAGTACCTTGGAGAAGGAGGCTGCTACCTCTCCCTCCTGAAGGGTAAGGTTGGAAGCCTAGAAGCCATGGCACTCCAATGGCACAGGTGGAGGCCATGAGATCTGTCCTCAGTTTAAGGTTATAAACCAGGTCAGAACAGAGGCAGCCCAGAAGCTGGGCCCCTTCTTCTCCCTTCCAAACTTCCCACCTGGGTGGCACTCACTCTCCTCACTGTCTCCTGCAGACAGACCCGTTTTCTTCCATTGTCGGAGTGTGGTCTCTGCACAATGAGTTAATATTCTGAGCAGATCACACTTAAACCTGGAGAAGAACTGGGCTAGCCAGTATCTGAGTGAGGAACTGCCTTCCAGCTCCATAACCAACACTGAGGCAACTGATTGAATGGGCAGGGTCAGGGAACAGGTGCCAAGAAGTAAGGAAAGAGGGCCTCTTCCCGTGTGTCTGCAGCTGACTGAGTCAGGGGCATTCAGGCCACAGCTCATGAGGAGAGTGAAGTTGAGGAGAAGGAGCCTGGAAAAGCCCTCTCTGTCAGACAGAGTCAGTAACAGCATGCAGACCCCATCAAGGTTACAGCTGCTAATGCAGGTCCATAGTCAGGTCCCAAGGCTGTGCCCCATGGGCCACCATCTGACCCCAGCCCATGCCTGTCCCTTTCAGTTGAGGTGATGTCACCTCGGGCTGGACATTTGTAGGTAGCAGCACCTCTTAGGTCCCTCTCCCAGATAAGCAAAAGAGAGAAAGTAGGCTGAGGACCACTTGGCTGCTCTCTCTACTTCCTGACTTCCGATGTCATGTGACCAGCTGTTTTCTTACACTTCTGTTGTCATGCCTTCCCCACTGTGATAGGCTTGTACCTTCAAACTGTGAACCCAAATAAGCCATTCCTTCCTTAAGTTTCATTCCTCATTCCTGTGATTAAAAAATAAACAAACAACAAAAACAAAACAAAACAAAAAAACACTCGCAAAAGTACCTAATACAATACTCCAGAGAGTAGTAGAGAAGCAGAAACACATCTTCCATCATAAGCAGCACATTTAAATTGATCAGTTATTACATTACTATTAAGTTTGTTTAAACACGGTCTCTCTATTGTTTCTGCACTTAGCTGTGTTGTTTACCATTTTCTTTGCTTTCAGTGTAAGTATAAGAAAATCCCAGAAATCACTCTGCTTCGTTTGATTAAGGGACTGTTTGCGTATTAAAGGGTGGAGCTGCTGTGCCCTGAGCTCACTCTTTGACGTGTAGACTGTAAAGTCTCATTGGATATCCTGTGAAACTCTCTGCAAACTATACATTCTAGCCCAGCCTCTGTTAACACAGCCAATGGTGACTGCGGGTCCTCTTCAGTGGATGACGGCAGTGAGACTTCTCCACCAGCTAGGTGGGAATTTCTCAAGCTGGATGCAGCTTCAGGCATCCTGAGGTTCACAAGCAGTGAGTGTGAGCTGTCCTCCTGTTGTTCTTCAAGTTGTTAGTGCATGATCAACATTCCAAAGGTGCATTTGACAAAGATGAGCCTGAGATCACCTGAGTGCCCTCATCGACCCCCAATAACTCTTTTGTGATGTTTTGGCATTTACACGGAAGGATTCAGCCCTTTATGAAAGCAACAGTATTAAAATACAGTACTTATTAAATATCTTTTTTAGCACAACAGAGACAGAAGTAATCATCTCAGTCCCTTCCAAAGTCCCTTGTTGAGACTTTGTGGGATTCGTTAGATCCTTCCCCTACTCCTAACATTACACATTCACAGACACTCCAGGGAGACATGTGTACAATCCACTTGTCAAGAAAGTAACTTATAAGTGTGGCCTGAGGAATGGGCTTGAGCACACCCTAGGTACCCCCCAGGAATTCCCTGCCTTGGAGGACCCCAGAACAGCTCCAGTTTCACCTTTTCCTCTGTGTCTACCACCTCCACTGCAGCACTGTCTACTCAGGAGGGAGGGAGGCCTGGAGCCAGCCACCCAGGACATTCCTAGCTCCTGACAAAGGGCCAGGAATTCCTGCCTGCCCTGCAGCACCCTTTCCCGCAAACATTTGGTCACATCCGCCTTCCTCAGCGTCTGCCTAGGGTTCTGTTTGGTTTTGCAATTTCTCTCATGGTCCCATCCTCCAATCCTGCCTCCTAATTTTCCAGAAAAAAAAAAAAAGAGAGATGTTATGAAAAAATCTTGTTTATCTTAGCTAAATATCTCAATTAAAACATTCCATTCTGATAGCAGGACACAAAAGTTGGCACCTTTCTGGCTGTGTGAAGCAGCTGGCCTGTCGAGGCAGCACCAACACAAGGAACTGCTTCAGGTTACTGGTTCCAGACCCAGGGGGGTGGTGGTGAGGACACATTGTCCCTCTGTGACTAGAGGCAACACTTCCATGGAAGGAAGGCAGAAACACCCACAAAGTTCTGATGGCCATATCGCTCCTGGATCTGGCTCTGAGGCAGTCCTATAGGGGGCTCTCAGAACATGTCCATCAAGACTTACCACTGCTACAACTGTCCAGGAACCAGGAATTCAGAACAAGGACTCAAAGAGCAAATGGGTTCTGCCAACCTGACTAGAACTCTTAGTGGAGTCCAATACCAAACACATTCTCTGTGACACCCAGAGATGAATACAGACCAGATAACCCTACCTAGGACTGCTTATACCCAGTACAGGAAGGTGAGGCCCAAGCTTCAAACTACAGGCAAAGCTCTACATGGGGAATGACATGGAAGGGGCACCAGAACTCCTTTTCTTAGATCCTGTTGATGAACCTGTAGAGTGTTGTGGAAAAGATATCCCTGGTGCACTACATAGGAAGTGAGACAAGAATATGGCTTTGTTGTGCTCAGCATGGTCTACCAGTGAGAGTATATCCCCAGTGTTGAGTAGGATCCCCCAAAAGATCTTCGGGAAGAGACATGGAAGGAACATGTTTTCCAGAAGCCAGAGGAAAGGAACTTTTCCATGGAGACATGCCTAGGAGTCCCCAGGATTGCAAAGAAGACAGGCAGGAAGGAAGCAGCCAGAGGACAGAATCAGCATAGCGGGAGGTCACTCTTAGAAGCTTAGCTATGAAGGAAATGTGTTCCCAGGACAGGTGCCCCCTGGAATATAGATAAAATTAAAGGAAATGTATGGGTTCCCACAACTTCAACATCAAGAGGCCTTTGGGCTCCCACAGTCCTTAGATCCCACCTTTCAAAGATGACAACAGATCCTTTCTACCTCCATAGAAGGAAGTCTTAGGCCTCAAGCTCCTGAAAGTGTGTGTAGTAGTTGTCACATTTATTTATTTCTTCAAGTTACATCTCAGCCATAGCCTCATACCTCTTTCCCTCCCAGTCCCACCCTCCTACCCTCTTTCACCTCTCCCTCCTATCCTCTTTTTTTTAATTTAAGGTGTATCTTCCTTTCCAACATCTCCCCCCCCACCTTTAGTCCAATAAAAGACTCTTTTTCTTATAACAACAAATACAATACAAAACAATAAGAATAATTAGGCAACAATTATGCAAATTATAAGGTATAATATACATTCCCAATATCCAGTCCATATGTATTTGGCAACTAATAATAACATTCTATTATCTATCTATCTATCTAGATGAGTTTAAAGTTCCGTACCTAACTCAGTTTCCATTCTAACTTGCATTATCAACTTAAAAAAATCTTCTTAGACCTAGAACATCTTTTGAATTCCTAAACAACTTAAAACTTAACTATGAGACTATAACAATCTACTCAAACCTGAGAAGGATAAATATATCTGAATAAACAGGAAGTGCAGAGCCAGCAGCTTCCAAAACTAAGAAATGACAGACAACTGGCTCCCTAGTTTCTCTCTATAATGTTGGAGCATCTATCTTCAGCCTTTTGGCTCAGTGTCTCTGACAGACATCAATTGTAAAGCAGGAATTATGAAGGACTTGCTCACCCTGTCTAGGCAGAGTTAGGCTGTCGACTTACCTGCTTCCAAGTTTTGTCCTTTTTGGACAGCATTCTGTCTACAGTTGAAGCAAGGACTTTCTCTTGCCCACTGACAAGCTTGCCACTAATGCAACCATTTCCAAATGGAGATTCTTAGATGCTCATCATCTACCTAAAGTAGACTGGGCAGGGGGGGGGGAGTAGTCACATTTTAAATGCATTAAAGAAGTTGACAACGTATTCCCTAGCAAATTTTCTCAAAGACTTAAGGCATGCTTTATAAAGATTGGCCACCTGGATCACCTTGAGACTTTGTCATGTCCCACTTCCCTAGCCCTTCCTTCCAGGAAGTTCATGGCAAGTCTAGAGGAGGCTTAAGGCATCAGGTAACCGCACTTGCAGTAGTGTCCCCAGATCCCTCATGCAAATACAGAGTTGAAAATGGAAGCAAACACTAATTTATGTTCTGTGTCTTCAGCTTGACACAAATCATGCTAACTCTTAGAAAGCAGAGCCTACTTCCAATCCCAACCTTGTAAACTACTTTGAATTGTGGCAGATATGTTACTGACATATTTTTTATGACATCTTTATTTTTACATCTTAAATAACCTTAGCCTCACAGTGGATGTACAAGAAGACCCCACCCTACATTCTGGATTGCAGAGGTTTCATCAAGTTTCACAGTCTAGACCTGGTGGGACAGAAGCCCTGAGCCTCAACTTACATGTGGCTCAGTCAAGCCCTTATATAAGATCCAAACCAGGCTGGGGAAAGTTTAAGAAAAGTCAAGGAATCCTTGCCAGGGAATCACAAACAGACCATCTTCTTGCTAGATGAGAGGACCAAGGTCAGGGATGCTGGCAGACGCTGGTCCTAGGAAACACATTAATTTCTGATATCTATATATCCCTAGCATAGCCACCCTGGGGCTGAGGTTGTATTAGGGCACTCAGTTCCATGGGGTGTCTCTGCCTTGGTGATATCCTTGTGTTTCCTTCTGAGTGAAGTTTGAAAGACAGCACCATGCAAGTAGGTCTCGTGGCCCTGAGTGCTGTCTCACATCTAAAACCAGATAATGTCATAAATGTGAAGAGATACACAAAGCCCCTACAAGACAGAAGTAGATACCAATTTGCTAAAGCTTCGCTTTGTGGAGCTGTTGAACTCTACTCTCTGAGATTCTCCCCAGAATGGCATGAGAAGAAACAGGCCTGAATCAGCGGCCTTTGCTTGCAGCCCAATGTAAGGTTAAGAAAGTTGTTGCCTTGTGGTGATACTGGCCAATAGTCTTCTCCAGAGGCTTTTGTTTTAGATGTAGACATCATTAAGGATGTTCTTTTTTTTTTTAAGTACTTTATTTTTTTTTCAAGTTACATCTCAGTCGCAAACCCTTCCCTATTCCCCCTTCCTGTCCCACCCTTCCACCCTCTTCCCCACCCCCAACAGCTTCTCTTTTCATTCCAACAAATGGTTCTTTCTCTTATAACAGTAAATTCTATACAAAACAGCAGAATTAAATATGCCACATTTATGAGAGTTAAATGGCCCAGTATACCTTCCCAATGTCCAGTTCATACATATTTGGCCCCTGACTTTAACCTTCTACCTTCTAACCATCTCCATGAGTTTAAAGTTCTATAACTGACTTAGTTTTCATACTAACTTGCATCACTATTATAACCATCTTCTTAGATCTAGAACGCCCTCTTGATTCCTAAACAACTCAAAATTTAGCTATGAGACTCAAGCTGTCTATTCTTCAACCACCTCAGAGAGCTGAGAAGGATAAATATATCTGATTGTATAGGAAGTGCAGGGCCTACAGCTTCCAATACTAAGAAATGACAAACCAGTGACTACCTGGACAGTTCCCATTTTCTCTCCATACATTCCAGCATCAGTCTTCAGCCTTTTGGTCCTGTTTCTCTGACAGACATTTATTGTAGAGCAGGGGTTATGAAGGACTAACCTACCCTGTCTTGGCAGAGCTAGGCTGTCGACTTCCCTGCTACCAAGTTTTGTCCTTTTTGGACAGCAGTCTGTCTGCAGTTGAAGCAAGGAGTTTTTACATGCCAAGAGATAGGCTTGCCACTAATTCAACCATCTCACACTGGAGATTCTTCGATGTTTTTCTTCTACTTGGAGTAGAATAGGGGGTGCTGTCAGGAGCTGATATGTCACGATATCAAAAAAAAATCTTAATTTAAGACCACATCTTTGAATGCCATATTCTGCAGGTCTCTTGGGGTTTTTGAAGATGCCCTATCTATCTCTTGTATTTAGATAAGCAAATGTTGCTTGTCTCTTAACAACTTGATTACTGAGTAGCTTAGAGAATATCTGTGATAGACTGTCTTAGTAGCTAACAAGGTGACATGAGGATGTTCTTACACATGAGCAAGTTCCCTAGGAGAAGGAAGAGGCAAAGAGGCAGCCTTAAGTCTGGATCATGTGACACCCTGTTACAATGTTCCAGTACAGTTGTCTGGTAACGGATGGGGCTGCAGAACTCTGACTGAGAACCACGGGAAATGGCTCCCTGTTCTTGTTTTTGCTCCTGTGAGGGTGATGGTACATAGCTTTAATCTCATCCTGGCAACCAAAGGTCCTACTACGTCAGCGCTGCACAGCCACAGATGGTAGACCCACCCGGCATGACTCTAGTCCCCTGAAAGGGGCAGTCCTCTCTGGGGCCGGGGTTCAGAGCTAAGCAAATGAAAAACCTCAGGGCTCAGAGCTGGTTCAACTTCCATCAAAGGGGATGCTCATTTTCTGCAGTCTGTAAATAGCATACCAGCCATAACCCTTATTAGACAGGAGGAGTGCCCTGGGGGCAATTCCACATGAGAGTCCACAGCATGTGGGAGGCTGTAGGTAGAGACCCAGAAACCACAGAGTCACAGGTCTTGGTTGTCCTGGTGCCCAAGCCTGGTTAGCCCTAGATTCTCAGCAGGATCTTAAAGTTGATCTTCCATGTTTCTACTTACCAGCATCACCATTGAAGGTGTAATACCAAGAAAAAGCTGTGCACTGTGGAACACCCTCCACACACACACACACACAGTGCCCTGTCCCGGCCAGATTGGTCCCAGGCTGGAGGTTCCTGTGAACAATGCAGGAATGGAAATGGCCAAGTCATAGCTAGGCTTGGTGGTGTTTGCTTGGGAAGCTGAGGCAAGAAAATGGAGAGTTATTGGTCAGCCTGAGCTACAAAGTGAAACCAGAAAAAAAGGTGGAGGGAATGAAGTAGAGCACATCTCCTGGATGCCTTAGTTTCCCTGTGAAACAGGATCTGTTTTACTGGGTCCTTGTAAGGACTCAGGGATAATGTTCATAACGAGCCTAACACAGCATCTAGTGCCTACTGCTTGGATTGCTTAGTAAATGATAGTTACCATGGTAAGTTTAAATGACTGCTTTCTTCACAAATTCAAAATAGTCACATTTCGAAATGCAGTATAAGCTTGTCAAGTTGGGTAACTGAACCAGGCCCGCACTCTTGCAAGAACTCAGATCTCAGAGACCCCTTAAGTGTCTCCAGAGGTTCAGCTTCCCGGAACTCTCAAGGATTTTTTTTTTTAACCCTTCCTAAATAGATGCAGGCTGACCTGGAGAGTACAACCCATTAGGTACAGGGACATACGGTCACCAAACTACATCGCACTCTGGCAGAAAGTACTACTGAGTCACAAGGTGATGTGTCCACTGACGATGTCCAGGAATCTCTGGTTCCATGCTGAGCTTTCTTGGAATACAGGAGCGGAAGTCAGCTGGGGAGTTCCCAGGGCTTCCCAAAAGTGTCCTGCCTCTCATTCCTACTTAAAGAAAATTGTTGAGGAGGGAAGTTCCAGACCCTGAGAAGAGTGACTGGCCTGGGTTGGCTGAGCATCTGACCAGAGACAGTGAGTCTTCCGGGCATCTGGAACATCTTAGAATTCAGGGAGTTGGCCAGACTTTGTGTTTGTACACAGACAGTATCTCTTCTAAGCTCCTGATGCAGCCTACGTCAGCCTCAGCTAAACCAATGTCCTCACAGGCAACAGAATCTCAGGGTTTGCCCCATTGGCTAATTCCTCTTTGCCTAATTAACTCAAGGTGCTTCTCCACATAAGAAATATCCCGCTAACATGCCAGCTTACCCGAGCCAGCTGGGAGTGGTTGGGAACTGAAGTGTTCCATCCCTAGCCTGAAGGCTCCCATCCGAGAACTGGCAGGCTAAGAACTTGGGACTGTATCCAGCATTTGGTGCATGGCAGACACTGGGTCTAGGAGTCACCAGCGAGTTCTCAGCCACTAAACAGAGATGAGGTGTCAAGGGGGACATGATGAGCCTCTTGAAGGGTGATTCTTGTAGGTTCTCCCAGTTTATTTCCCTGGTCCACATGCTGGGAGGCCATGTCTCTTTTCAGATCTCTATACCATGAATCCATTGGGGGTGGGAGTAAACATGCAGTATATGGTTCTCTGCCTTGTGCTGAGTTTTCATGTTGCTTCTCTTATAGGACTCAGCCTGAAAAAGACCCAATGACTACTCTTTGGACCCAGAGGAAGTTTAGCCCTTCTACAGAACCCAACTCAGCCGCCATATGAGCCACTGTGGCACTTGTAGACACCGAACCCCATGTAACAACAAACAAGGCCTTGCTGTCTTTACCCTCAGGACACTATATAGGGGTGGCTGTAAGGAAAGATCCAAGCATTCACCCAGGGCTTTCACAGCAGGGTGTGCTCAGAAATGGCCAATATCTGGTGCCAGAGCTCTCTGCACACAGGGTAAGAGTCCTAGCGCCACCACAGGAATTCTGTATGTTCTGTGAACGTCCCAGGCAGCTTTCAACCACAATACCTCCAAGCTACCAGTAGGCATGCTGGCCTCATGGAGGATAAGAATCACTTACAGAGAAGCCTGATAGACACGCCTGGGACAAGAAAGTCTAAAAGGGTGAGTCACAGGAGTATTGGGTCACTTCAGTGGGACAGTGGCCCCTGGTCTCTCTGCTATCTTTGAATCTCTAGCCTTGGCCCATATGGATACTGGTATGCAGGAGTCCAGACAGAGGGCAAGTTAGCAGGAGTTGAGTTGCCCTCAGTCCACCTCTGTCTTTTCCCTTCCCAATTGCACAACATGTGGACTGACTGATAAGAAAGATAACTCTGGACTACAATTGCTGCTGCACGTCATGGATCACAGTTCTCTGACTCCCTGAGAGAAGGATGGAGTTGTTCTTGGGGTTTTCTGTATAACACTGCTCTGCCTCCCTCTTCTGTAGTCTCTGGGCCGCCTTGAGAACAGCAAGCAGCCTGGCCCCTCCATGTCCACTCCTGCGGAGGAGGCCTGTTATCCCCAAGTCACAGAGGATCCATTTCTTCCTACGCATTTGCTTTGCTCCTGGAAACTGGATGCTCCCTTTCTACATGCGCCAGGACCACTGTACAGGGTACTCACATTCCTGAGCACACAGAATAATCCCTGGAATGCTTCAATTTCAATGAGACATGGATGAGCAGCAGAAGCGAAGGGTACAGCATTGTTTTGTGCTGTGTTTATCCAACAGCCACTTTATAATCAAAACTATTAAACAAAATTTCAAAACATTGGCAACATATTGAAAAGAAACTTTAAAGAGTTATTGTTCTTTCCTGTATTTCAACTAAGATGATGACGAATGTAGTTATAGTTATGAAAATATGGAATGAAAACAGATGGTCACTAGGACCTACAGGGTGACTAGCACAGTACTGGTCTGAGTTGTCCCCCTGGCCTCAGCCTTGCTGGAAAGTTGGGAGATTCATAGGACCCATTCTCTTACCCCCCACAGAGTCCACACTTTTTTTTTTTCGAGACAAGAGTCTCTCTGTGTATCCTTGGCTGTCCTGGACTCACTCTGTAGACCAGGCTGGCCTCGAACTCACAGAGATCCGCCTGCCTCTGCCTCCCGAGTGCTGGGATTGAAGGCGTGCGCCACCACGCCCGGCTCAGAATCCACACTTTCGCATCATCACTGTTTGCAGTCAACGCCAACCATCTGGACCTTCTCTCTTTCCATCTCAATTGCTAGTCACCATGCAGACTTCAGATACAGAGTGGAAGGCCAAACAAAGGTATTGGAGGAAGTGCAGGAAGAGGAAATGGCAGAAGAGCCCATGTTCAGGGGTTGAGATTATTCACCTGTGACAAAGTGTGAGTCTGCAGGTATTTAGTGGAACATTAGGAATACTTTCTCAGTCTGATTATTGAGGATCTTAACATTGTCCCCACAGATAAAGAATAAGTAAGGGGTTAAATATACCTGTGAGTATTTCAGAACCAAAAAGAGAGAGATCACTTTCCAAAACATGGCGCCAGCCCCTGTGTGCATTGGCAGGAAATGAGATAGAGACTCAGTTCTGACGTCTCCTTTAGTCCAGGCAAGCCCTTATCTGTGAGCCTCTGTAAAATAAAAAGCAAATCACGGACATCTGTTGCATGATAGCACAGAGTAAATATCCCCATTCCAAAATGGGGTGACAGAGAACAACAAGAGAAGACTAAACCAAAGCAAGATCAAAACTACCTGAGCAAACGCTGCATCCCGAAGCTCATACCCAGCATTCAGAGCCCATGGTGGCATCATGTGAACTCGCGCAGCAGCACAAAGGGCATCTCTCTTGGTCCTCTCAGTGTCTGTAGCTTCCCTTGCAGATGTTCCATTCTTGGCAGCATCCTGGGGTCTCCACTGAAACTTGGACTTTTCCCTCACAGTGTCATTCACTGTTTCATTAGGGCCTCCCTCAGGCACCCCAATCCTACTTGGCCTCCTCAGCTTTTCCTGAAACCTTGGTGTAGGCCTCCATGACCTCATAATTCTTACATGCTGTGTGCCTGCAAAACCAGTATCATGTGGGTGTTTCTGGGTTCCCTTCTATAACAGCTACCAATAACCTCAGAACATCTGCCCTAATGAATCTAGGAAAACATTTCCCTGTTTTATTGAGTCCAAGCTCTTGGGATGGTCAGAATGATCCTTTCCTCTTAGTATACCATCTCCTAGTTGGTTTAAAATCCAATCAAGTTTGACAACCAAAATCAGCCATCATATGTGTCCATGAGTCACATGAGTCCACTCTTGTCCTCTATCATAGGAGGCTCTCCGCCCCCATGAGTGCCTTCCCATTTCTTACCCTGGCTTCACTATGAATTCTGGCAAGCCACCCCCTGCCACATCCTTCTTCCCAGAACCAGAGTCCCAACATTGCCACTTAGTAGATATGAAAAAATGAAACACGATTCTATCCTATTCCCTCAGCCACGGATATCTCCCAGAAGCCCAGAGTCCCCGGACTAGCTTTGACGCACTGAGACTATCCTTGGGGAATGTCTCTCCTCTTATGGCACCTCTCCTTGCCCAGTGGCCAAGGCATCCTGGGCCCTTAGATAACCACATCATACCTCACTGTGTGTGACATGTGGGTCTTGGGCTCCACAGTTTATGGGGGTCCCTCCGGAGCCCTGTGTTTGGACAGGGACAATGGGAGCTAGGTTAGGCCCTTCCAAGGGCTTGTCTTCCCACCCATTTGCAGGCAGAGCCAGCCAGCCTATAGGCTGAACAGAGGAGGCATCTGCAAGCAGGTAGAGCTATAACCCAAGAAGCACCTGAGGCTGAGTGGGCACTTCCCAGCGCCCTCTGTCTTGCCTGCCCAAAGGGGTTTCTATCTTCAGTATACTCTGTTCCCCTTTTACCCCATTGTTGTAATGTGACACTCACTCTTACTAGGAAGGAGACAGCAGGGAAAATCACCTACCAGTTGGGAAAGGCACTCCATGTCTGAGCTTTAACAACAAGTAGGATTTTTTCATCTCCCTTGCCTGCCACTGTCTAAACCCACCTCTGCCTCAGTGTAAATGCTGGGATAGTGGGTCTGGCTCACCGCGGACCCTGGGAAGGGCCTCTGTGGGGAAAGTGCCACTTTTCTTTACTGTCTATCCTAATCACCAGTGTGCAGACAGGCCATGCCAGGCACTGGAGGGAAGGCTCCACCTTCATCCCCCAGAGCATCAGTGTGTAGACACTCCAGGCGGGGTGCTGCCAAGGAAGCTCCATCACTGTCCCTGAGTAGCAGCGGGCTGACATGCCATTCCTCCCTCACATGAGCCCCACCTGGATCCTGAATATGGAGAAATAAAATTCCTGCCTCTGGAAAGGAATGGGGAAGTAAGTTCTCCACAAAGCCTGGAAGCATGTGACTGAAAGCATGGAGCTCAGAACTGCTTGCTGAGGCATGTATGAATGTGAATAGGCAGTAAAGCTGGAGGAGGCAGCGCCTTTGATAAGTAAGAGGGAACCTTGGGTGGAAACTCAGGATGGGACTATCCCTGAGATGCCTTGGATGGAACAAATCACCTTTTGAGGGTTCTGCCATTCTCCCATCTACAGCCAACAGAAAACATTTCCTTGCAACCCCCTCCCCAAGGACCTGTAGATGTTCTGCAGAATCCTATGGAGCCACTGTCCCCAGCCAGACACTCCACGGCCATGCCCTAGTGAGTATCTAAGGATGCTAGTAATGAAAACTGGGGGCAGGCTGCTTGGCAACTTTCAGGAGTCCTTGATTGTGGGAGCCAGTAGAAGGCGGTGAGTGTGGAATAGTCAGCCCCTACCTCCCTACAGGGCTAAGTCCTCAAGTCAGAAGCTATACTATGTTCAGGCCCTTCTTTTGCCTCCATGCTGTGTCCCAGGCTCAACCTAGGTCTGTAGTAAGGGACAACCTTGGGTGTGTGTGGGGTGGGGGCGGCAGGAATGGAGCAGACATGGAACTCCCTGGTGTTCACAATCCCCACCTCTTACACCTCAGTCAAGCACCAGCTGGCCGCCAATGGCCAATCTCATCCCTCAAGTTGCTCGGCAGAGCTGCTCTGACAGAGACAGGGAGACGTTCCATGGAGGGATAGCTGGAGTGGCTGTTGGCTTTAAGCAGGAACTATGTCTAAGAGTGTCATCTCTTCTAATGGGAAAAACGTCCTACTCCAGCAGCTGCTAATGTTGGCTCGGCCCCGCCCCCAGACTTTCATTCAAGTCATCTGTGTTTTCCCATGTCATGGGCTGGTAGCTCCATGCCTCTCACGGGGTGAGTGCCCCTAGGAAACTGTGGAGCTATGGAGGTCAGGAGGCAAGGACTTTTTCAGTCTCGTTCAGACAAGTGCTGGGCACACTTCATGGGCACACCTCAGACCAAAGGATGGAAAATGATACCCAGGGTGCCCAGTGCTAAATTATACAGTGTTCCTATCACACATGCACTATCTGAGTGGAACACTCATGGCAGGGAGCTGCAGTTTGCAGAAATGAATAGGTCATGGCCACAAACAATAAGCCACAGACCCTATGTGGATGTTAGATGTTTCAGATGTGTCAGAGTCCCCAGGATTTTGATCCTTCCAGTTACCTGATTGGGGCCAGAGGCACATGATATTGGAACAGGAACAGGTCTCAGTCTGAGGATCCATTATTGGCCAGGCCATGCTTCTGCGAGGCAGTGTGTGCCTTTGTTCTGGTACAGTGTTAGAGGGAAACTACAGCTCAGTGTCCATAGACTTGTACTTGAGACACCTCAGCAGCTCACTAACATGTAGCAGAACTAACTGATGGAGAGTTAGTTAGTTAAGGAGAGTTAAGTTAGTTAAGCCATGTTCCTTATGGTGTGTTAACCGATGAAGAGTTATTTAAGCCATGCTCCTTATAGTGTGTGTTGAAGGAACTATACTGAGCCAGGTTCACACTGACTCTAGAAGGTCGAGACTGGGCCGTGACACACAAGACACTCCTTGGTGGTACCTTGGACAGGCACACTGGAGGGCTCCAGCCAGAATCAGTGTGAGGAGCAACACCACCAGAAATCCTGGTCCAGTAGAGTACAGCCAAGACCAGGATTATCCCAAAGCCTCCAAAGAAGTCTATGGCTAACCATGATGGATGGCCACCATGCTGTGAGTGCCTTACGGTCAAGACTTGTGAAAAGCAACCAAGTGGTCATCCTTTATGTTAGTGCTAAGGAGAAGACCAACTAACAGGAGTGGGAGGACCTGCACACCACAGCTCAGGGAAGATCTCACTACAGCAAAGGCTGACTCTTTCAGCTCTTGCAAACAAGTCTACATGACCATCCACCTTTTCCTTAGGCTCTACAGACAACCCTGTCTCTCCTTCCCTCCCTATCTCTTAGTCCTTCCCTCCATCACTGTCATCCCTATCCCTTCATCTACTCCAGTTCTTCGCCCTATCCTCCCTTCGTCTATCCCTGTCTCCCTCACTCTATCCATCACATTCCTCCATCAAACCCTGTCCTTACAGCTTGCTTCTTGACTATGATCTTTGGCTGACACAAAACCCTTCTAGTCCCATACCTTGCTGCCCACACAAGCTGCTCTGCCCTCTGGCCCAGTGGGTCCTTGTTTTCCTGAGGCCTAGGTCTGCTCCCTCACGGGGCATGATTAAGGCATCATGGGATCAGAGATATACAATTCTGTGAGTGACTTTGGACTCTAATGTCTCACCCTGTAACAGTGGACTTACATGAGGACTTTCTTCTTCAAAGAGGTTACCCTTTTCATTTTGTGTGCCTTGGTGAGTCATTTAGCCTCTTGGAGATTAACTTGGAAGGTCTTCATCAATGCATTTGAACCTCTCCAGTTGTCTGGACAACTTCTTTATCCTTAAATTTACATGTAGAAAATATCCTCAACTCTGGGGTATGCAAGACCCTGAGTCCTCATGACCTTCAGTTGCAGCTAGGGTAAGACTGTGGTTACACTGTGAGGCAAATCCTTTGTCTGAAAACTCTTATCTATGATCTGCTATGCCCTGTCCTCAATGCCTAATGCTACATGAGGGCCAAGGTAGGGACATACCTCTATTAATGCCATTCTAATGGCTATACCTGTGAGGTCCGACTCCCCTCAAGTGGTTCCAAAAACTATACTCCAGAAAAGCAATCCATTCCACTTGAAGAAGGCATCTCTCTGCGAGCAAGGAGATGAGGGCATCTTTCAAAAGGCGCTGGAGAGAAGCTCGATAACACAAGTGGCCTCAGGAGTCAGTCACTCTATTCTCTTGCATGATATGAAGCTCAGTCCTTGCACGGCCATATTTATTTCCCTAAGGTACAAATCTCCTGCATCTGGTCCCACTTAACTATGGCAGGACAGGTTAGCCTTCAGCCTGGGAAGGGAACTCTGCAGCTCCAGACACCATCTGAAGCAATGAGAGCAGGGTATGGTCCATTTGTACCACCCCAGCTCCAACTCCTCAGATGGCTGTGGTGGTCTAGTTAGCTGTTGCAATTACCCTGCAGGAAGAGGGCTGAGCTCCTGCTCCTTTAGCGAACTGTGTTTCCTAGACCAACTCAAGTGGCCACTTGTCCCAGCTGAGCCCCCTGGATCGTCTGCCTACACAGCTGAAAATGTCCAGCATCACATAGTGGGCTGCTGGGGACACCTCTCAGGCCACTGCCCTCAAAAAACACATGAGACGGGTAATGCCAGGTGGTGACTTCAAGAAACTCATACCTGCCTGTGACATTGATCTGGGAATCATAAGGGTCCCTCTACCAGGTATCAACCAGACAGGATGAGTCTCCCTCAAAATTCCTACCCTTTCTAAAACATCAGCCTGGGCTCGTTTGGACACAGCTTTGACAGATATGATTACTTAATAGGGTTGTGTCAGAGCTAGTAGCTCTTCAAGGAGAATGGAGTTCTAACAAAGAGCAACAGACTTGGGTAGAGGATCCATGACATGAAGCACAGCAAGGCAGTCAAACACCAAGGACACTAGGGAATCCAGGAGCAGCATAAGCCTCCAACCCTAGGGATCTAGTATGCCAATACAGTGGCTTCTATGGCCATGTTCTCTCCTAAGCATGCTTCCCTGCCGAAATCTCCCTCTGAAGACTGACCCATTGCAACTGTAAGTCGGGTGACATGTCACACAAGACCCAGGGAGGCCTGAGCAATGTCTTCTGGAGCTCAATTGATTTCTGAGGTTTTGAGTGTCTGGATACTCAGCAAGCCTGGCTGGGGCGGAACAGCATGGGAAAGGGGTCTCATCTGGACTTAGCCTTCGGATCTGTGACTAAGCCTCCTCTGCTTGCCAGGTGACTTTTGGGAAGTGGTTGAGACTGATAAAACCACACTGCATTTATTTTTTAAAGTAGCTTTATTGGGCTGCATTTGACTAATTGATATACAACAAACAACATGTTTGAAGTATTAATTCCAGTGAGATTTGAAGTAGATATGTACTTATGAACCCATGTACTTTTCATCTGGTAAATTAGTTTAAACTTCCTAGATGTTTTCGTAGGTGGATGGTGCTGTTTATATTGTTAAAACAAACAAACAAACAACCTAGGTGCTTTCAGGAAGTGTAATGAATAAGGCTCCTCGAGGTTAGATACATCAAGAGTTGCTTCCTTCTTGCATAGTGCCGTGTTCCATTGCATGGAGGTGCCCCTATTTGTTTCCTGATCTGTTCACAAACATTTGACTAGTTTCAAGCTTGTCCAAATAAGGTGACATGAATATACACATTTTCATGGACTTCACTTTCTCTTTAGTAAATACTTCTGAGTGGGACTTCTGGATCCTGTCATTGCTGCATGTTTCATTTGTTTAAGCCTCTGAAAACATATTTTCCAAGGTGATTGTGTGCTGTTTCTCATTAGGCTGGATAGTTCCCGATCCTCCACACACTCACAAACATTTGCTTTGTTTGGAGTCTACGTCTTGGCTATTTATTTCTGGGTTCTGTTCTATTGACTTATACGCAGCTATCAAAATGTCAGACCACTAGGTCTTGACTATGGAACCTCATGGTAGATCTTTAAATTGAGGGTGACTCTGCCAGCCTTGTTCCTTTTCTGAAAGTTGTTTTGTGTGATAGAGGTCATTTTCACTTCCACATAAATTCTATCATCAGCTTTCGGGTCTCTCCTCCCTCCATCTCCCTGTCCTTCCCCTCCCCCTCTCCCTCACAACCCCTCCGGTCTTGGCAGAGGTAGACTGAACACCTGAGTCAGTTGGGGAAACTGAGTTTCAGCTCTATGAACATGATTGTAGCTATCCACTTTTTTTGCGTATCTTTTAACTCCTCTCAGTAACATGTTATAATTTTCAGTCTGTCACAAGCTTTATCAGATTGGTCCTTATGAAATTTGTGCTTTACATTATTGAAAATGGTATTTTGTCTTTTAGACACTGACTTTTTATATTGAGAATCTGATAAACACATTTACTAACTGGAGTGCTCGCTAAAGATCCCATCAGATCTACAAAGACAATCATGTCTGCTGGATAAAGCCAGGTTGATCCCCATTTCCAGGGGTACCTTTTGCACCGGAGGGAGCTTCTATGTGGTTCTGGGTATCCTCACCACATTAGGCTCTTGGAAAATACCCAGACTCACTGGTTCTTCAGAGACATTTTTCAAGACTTGAATATTTTCTTTTAATTGGAAATAAAGGTTGGATATTATCAAATGCTATTTCTACATGGATTGAGACAAATGTGGTTTCCTTTTTTTAATTTTTGTTTACATTGACTCTTTGTTATTAAGTTGGTCTTGTTTTAGCACATGACTGAACTGGGCTCTAGGAAGCCGCTAAGCATTGAAACTGTGCTTTTGGCATTGGTCCTTGGTCTATCTCCTGGCCAAATCCAAGCATCCAAACTGCTCTGCTGTAAAGACTATGGAAGTATTTCTAGAGGACTTTGTGTAAAAAGTTGTGTAATTTAGACACATTCACCAGTGAATTCGTGTGTGCTTGGATGTTTCTTGTGATGTTTAAATGATAAGCTTTTCGGGCCAGTGAGAACACACTGGGTAAACTCATTTGCTACCAAATCTGACTGACAGTCTGAATTCTATCCCTGGGTACCCACAGGCACATGCACACACAAAACAAGTACATTATTATTTTTTATTTGTTATGTGAGTCAGTTTGTGTATGTGCCATATGTCTACAGTTGCTGTCAGTCAGAGGCCAGAGAGGGAGTCTGATCACCTGGGGCTGGAGCTACAGTCAACTGTGAGCTGTCCAATGTGGGTGCTGAAAATCAAGCTGGGCCTCTTGGGGAGCAGCAAGTGTTCTCAACTTCTGAACCATCTCTCCAGCCTCTACTCAGTGTGTGTGTGTGTGTGTGTGTGTGTGTGTGTGTGTGTGTGTGTGTG
>CAJQZJ010031983.1:295665-309549 GCA_907164525.1 Lophiomys imhausi | reverse complement strand
TGTACCCCCTACATGAGCACTGTGTGTACCCCCTACACGAGCACTGTATGTATCCCCTACATGAGCACTGTGTGTACCCCCTGCACGAGCACCTTGTGTACCTCCTGGACATTTTTGCTGGAGCATACCTGCAGGTCTATCTTCCCCAGGTCCTATGCTGTTCTGTGCAGGGAGATTTGCCCCATTCTTCACTTATCCCATTTGTTGTCTAAATGTGCACAGGGTAAATGCTGAAGAGAGAAACTGATGGATCATAGAATCAATATTTTAATGCAATTAAATCAATAATTTAAATATAATTAACACTGACACATTTCCCTCAGGCTACAAGTCCACTTCACACATCCTCCAAAAGTACTTGAAAGAAATAGTTTATGCACCAGTGACCTTTGCTTGGGAGTCAGCATTTTCATTTCTTCTGGTCAGATAGGTGAAAAGTCTCCCACTGCAAATGCTTGCCTCTGTGAGATCACAGAGTCCACTTATGCTTTGTTTTTCCACATTCTTCATGTTTCTGACCACTTCCTTTCCATCCTGTTGTGTAGCAAGGCATTTTCATTGATCCCAAGAAGACAATATTATTTGTCCTCAGTAATAACCCTTCCAGTTCCACACATTGTCAGCCAGATCACATGATGTCTACATACCTGCAATAGTGACATGACACGCTTACTAATCTTCCTTCTCTTGAAGGCCTTTCTGCCCTTTCTGAGGAATTCTCTGCTCTCAGGATTATAAAGGACTTATTTTCTTTTATCACTTATGAGTTCTTGCTTCCCCACCACCATCCCTGAGTCTTTTGCTCTTTCTCAGGAACTTAATTCTGCAAATGACACAGATTAGGGCTCAGAACTCTTAAATACTTGCACCTTTTTGACAAATTCCAACTTCTGAAGTGGCATCTGGGGTGGTCTGGTGCTGCTGCACTGGCACAAGCGTGTGTCTGCCGTGTTCTCCAGCCTCTAGGAAACCACTTCCACCTGACTGCCCAATCTGTTGAGACCGCAATGCTGAGTTTGGCCTGGGTCTTTCAGTTCTCACCCCTCACAAGTAGCAGAGTTGGACAAAAGAGCCATTTAGCTGCCATGTGTTCTACCTTGCTCAGTTATGGCTGGTGCTGATACTCTAGAATATGCCTCTCTCCCAGACTCTATTGTGTTCGGAAGGCCCCACAATGGAATGCCTGTTTCCCATGTCCCAGCCAAGTTACAATACCCCCATTCCTGCTCCCAAAATAGCTGTTTTCTAGTGGAGTCAGCTCTCCTCACACCCTGCGGAGTTCTGGAACCTCAAGGCTATGGCTCCTAGAAGCCAGAGTTTCCATCTTCCCATGTGAATCGAAGTCCAGTAACTCTGAGGACCCCAAAGCCAGGCCCCATCTCTACTGTTGCTATAGCTCAGATCCTAGCAAGAACCTATGACTTCCTTCATGTTCTGTTTACTGTTGCCCAAGCTACCAGCACAAGGAAAGAGTACAAATGAGAGGCAGTCCATACTTGGTCTCTCCTGGAGTTTGTGGGATCCCAGAGCATTTGCAGAGTAAGGAACTTACCAAGGATTGGAATTCCCCCTTTTCACAGCACACCACAGCACACCACAGCACATCACACACACACACACACACACACACACACTTCATTGTTTTTACTGGGGTCTGGGAGGGGATGGATAGCAGCACACAGGAACTGGTCCGCAGCATCAAGGTTGCTGCCCAAGTTGTCACCTACTTGGTTTAGTCACAGATGCCTCCCTTCTGTCTTCTCCTGACCACATTTTAACACTTGAGAGTATTTATATTTTTCTACTTTTTAAAACACTTGGAATTTGGAATTTCACTGTATTCAAATGGCTGATATCTCCTGAGTGGTATCTGCACACTGAAGCCAGTCTCTCTCTATGTTGACTTGATTCCCCATTTCTTACTAATGGTCTTCCTCTAGATAGCCTTATAGGAAGTGATTTTAGAGCTGAGGCCACTTAAGCAAGTATCCCTCCCCCCCAAAATCAAATTTTTATATTCAATTTGGAAATAAAATACAAATTACTTTTGGAGACAGTGAGCAAAAGATATAAACAATTAGTGAAGAGAAGAAAAAAGAAAAATGGACAATCAACAGATAAGATGTCTAATATCAGTGACTAGTTGGGAAAATAAAAATGAAAACAACAGTTGGCATCATGAGGCAAAGCTGTAACCTATCATTTGAGTGACTGAAGGGGGCGGTGCTGCTGAGGTTGAGTGACTGAAGGGGGCGGTGCTGCTGAGGTTTAAAATTAACCTGAAAGCTGGGGATGGTGGCGCGCACCTTTAATCCAAGCATTTGGGAGGCAGAGGCAGGTGGATCTCCGTGGGTTCAAAGCCAGTCTGGTCTACATGTTCCAGGACAGCCAGATCTACATAGTGGGACCTTGTCTCAGAAAATAAAACAAAATAAAAACTAATAAATAAAAATAAAGCCAACCTGCGTCCAACAGCAAGACATTGTCTTGAAAAGAAAGGGGAAAAAGAAGGAGAAAGTTAATGGAACAAAAAAGGAAAAGGAAGAGAGAAGAAAAACAGCAAACTTCCACATAAGGATGTTGCGATTTACTCTAGTCTAACAGCGATACTGTGACAAGTAAGTTTTGCATGGTGTTTCAGTCAGGTACCTTGTGTGCTTTCTCTGTCATGGAAAGTAAGAACCAGTTGTGTGAGTTCTCTGGTATTATGTGAAGTGGATACTTTGACATCCCAAGAGCCTCTATTCTGTATAAAATTGCTGGTGCTCAATGAGGAACACTCTCATAAACAAGACTTTTCTCCCTTGCTTCCCTTGTAAGGTTTCTCCTCTGTGTGAGTTCTCTGATACTTAAGGAGTTTCTCCATGCTGAAGGTTTTCCCGCTCTTTCTCTCCTGCATGAATGAGCTGTGTTTAACCGAGCACATTACCACAGAGCAGATGTCTCTTCAAGGGATGCATTCATGTGTTTTTTCTCTGGAGTTGATTCTCTCATGAGTCCTGAGCTAGAGACTAGTGAAAGTTTGCCCACACTCATTACACTGTGTGGATTCTCTGATGATTTCTGAGTGCCACCTTCACATGTGAAATTATCCCATGCTCTTCACACTCTTAGGCTTCTGGCCTTTGTGAATTCTTTGATGTTGATTTAGGGATTTCTTTGCATGGAAGTTTTTCCCATAGTCCTAACAGTCATAAGATTGTTCTCCCTTTTGTGGGTTCTCTGGGTAATTGCATTTTCCCCACATTCAGTATACTTGTGGGGTCTGCTTTCTGTTTTCTGTGATGTAAAATGAGTTGTGGCTCCCTGCCAAAAGATTTCCAACACTGGTGCTGTCTGAAGGCACTCTGTACCGTGTGAGTTTTCTGATGAGCTGTAAGGTAAGCCTTGCATGGGTCTTCGCACACTCACCACTGTCAGAAGGGCTCTGCCCTGTGTGTTTTCTCACATATTCAATATGGTTTGGTTTATTGCAATACGCTTTTCCATATTCATGACACTCAAAGGTTTGCTTGTTCGTTTGTTTGTTTTCTGTGTGAGTCCTTTCATGTCAAATAAAGCCCATTTCTCTGTGGAACATTTTCCCATATCTGCTAACGTCAACGTTTTTATTCAGGTTTGAATCTTCTGAGCTGAGATTAGTATCCAGTCTCACTGTTGCCACACAGCAGTGACAGAGATCCCGAGTGACCATAGCCTGAAGATTCCTCTAATGTCCAGAGCTCCTCTTTTTGCTCCAACTTGACGATTATCTCTAGTCTGGCCACATATAAGTCTGTTAATAGGACATAACAGAAGATATGAGTCAAGATATCTGAGTTCGGGGGAGGTGACAATATGTTCATGAGGTTCTGCCACCACACATGGCCTCCTATGACGATCCTCTGATCAAGTTCCAATCTGTGCCAGCCCTGACAGATGAGATCTGCAGCCACATCCTTGAAAAACAGGAATTCCCGTGTGGTGGCATAGCTGCCTGGAATCTGTGACTCATCACTGAACCTTAACATCCTAGTACATATTACTAGCCCAGTAAGGTTCTGAATCCAATCACAAGTGTCCTCTGAATATATAGAAGGACGGTGACACTGTAGTTCCAATGTCACTATCACAGTGGTCAAGACAGGCAACATGGTCTTTGTGGCATTCATGACAAGTGTTGAGCATCCTACACAGGTGATTGTAATGATCTGTCAGGTTCTCCTTGAACCAGAGAAGGAAGTCTTTGTTTAAATTTTCCACTAGCTGGCATGTTAACTCCTGCCCTAAGCTCCTCTCCCTTCCACAGCCAAATTGGAATGCAGGTCTAGTAAGGAGTGAGTCTTAAGGGATTGCACAAAGGAATCACAAAATCCTCAAAGAGAGAGTTGATGTACAATTGTTATTTCACATTTACCCCAGCAAGTTTACCTCTGCCTGGTCTGCATCTTAGCATGGATGGATCATGAAAAATCATTAATTTCTCTCTTTTTTTTAAAGATGTGTGTGTGTGTGTGTGTGTGTGTGTGTGTGTGTGTGTATTATACATGCATGCAAGTACCCAGAGAGATTAAAAGAGGGTGTTATGTTGGCTAGAGCTGAAGTTACAGGCAGTTATGAGATGTCTGATGTGGGTGCTGGGAATGAAACACAGACCCTCTGAAAGAGTGACAAATGCTCTTAACTACTGACCCATCTCTCCAGACTATATTAGTGTCTTTTAAAGGACACTCTAGTTTCATTCATAATGCTGTGATAAAACACTATGACCAAAAAATGTCTTAAAGGAACAAAGAGTTGGTTTCCACTTACACATACAAGAAACCTGAAGTCAGGCCTTCTTGCTATTCTATGAAGCATCACCTCTGACCCAGGAATTCATTTCACAGCAAAAGAGGTGTATCAGGATTCATTGAGGATCCTGCTTGCTGCTTGGCTGAATGGGTTCATGCTCAGCTAGCTGTCTTATAAATTCAAACCATTTGCACGGGAAATGGTACTACCCACAGTGGGTTGGGTCCTCTTGCATCTACTATCAAAATTATCAAAATACTATTTTGATACATACCCATGGGCCAATCTGATCTGGACAGTCCCTCAACTTAGACTATTTTTGATGGCTCCAGGCTGTGTCAATTTAACAGTTAAAACTAATTATAGGGAAAAAAAGAGACATTGAAAGATGAAGAGAACTCGGTGTGACAGCAAGTTGGGAATAGAGGCTTCGTGGAGACCCATAGACAAAGTGAGAAAGGAGGTTAAGAGGATGTCTGTGGGGAGGGGTTGGGGGGGCTGTTTTATCCATCATCATGAAATCACATTTATGTCAGTTCCTGCAGCACAGGCCAGAAAATGTTGTCCATTTGTTCCTGAAGCAACTTCAGCTCATGGGACTAGACCTGTTAAAACTGCCTCTCCCATGGTTCTTTGGTGTGGTCCTTTAAAGATCTGGATTCTGTAGCTGAAAGAAGTTCGGTGATTTCCCACATCCTACCACTGGCAAATGGCAGCACCACAGCGCCAAGCTCCACATACCTCTCCAGATGCGTCTTCTGTGTGTCCTCAGAGGTGGTCAGCGTCTGGAGCCCTCAGTTTACAAGACCGGAGAGCTCATGGATAGCAGTTTTGTGGTGTGTCTGAAACCTCACACGGGACCTCGAGGTTCTCAGGCTGCAAGATCTCTGACCTGGTGGTTATGACTGAGCTACGGGCACCTGAGTCCGTTATAGTTCACTGGTGGCATAGCTAGCTGTGCAGCTACCTTTTGTTGAGGGCCACATTGCTGATTCTGCTCTGGCAATGACACCCACAGCTGGCTACACCAAGGAACAGAATCTGAATGTATCACGCATATTCCTGTCTTACAGCACCTGAGGGGAAAGACCTAAGGCTCACTCTTCCTATCTCTAATGACTGACTGACTTTGTATATTAAATTTCTGTTGCAATGTGAAGGGAACAAGGAGAACACACTCCTTGCCTTCCTGCCACCCTCCTGCTACAACACTGAGGGTGAGCACCCTCGTTTCAGCTTTTATCACCCTGCACTTTCAGATCTGGAATGTACCATCCAAGAAATAGAGCAACTTGCTTCAAGAATCCTAACACATCATACCTTTGCTAATGGATATCTAGGGAGATCAGACCACTCCTGTTAGCATTCGAACTGCATTCTCACTCAGCCTCGGGCAGATTGGCTTTGGGAGGCTTGCTGTAAGGCAAAGCCATCTTCTCCCACTTCCCATCTGACCATATTACTTGCCCTTCCTCTGGAAAGTGTGTGGCCTCCTGGGGGCTCACTGGTAGTGCACCATCTGTTGTCTGGTCTACATAACTCTAGAAAATTCCAGGGATGGAACTGAGATATACATCTAAGCTCATCTCCAGGTGAACAGAAAATACTGATATGAGAAAAACCCATGGGGGGCCAAATGGACACAATAACTCCCCAGTTTTCCTCAAGATTCCTACAGAGTTCTGAGGACATGATATGGAGTACCCACTGGAGACACTCCTAGCGCCAGACACTGCCTAGTAGCCACACACAAATATACCAAGTCATCAATCCATCATAAGGCAACAAAAGTTATGCCAGGTTACTTGCTTCTTGGATGAGTCCAGAGGTCAGACACACATTCCTGGACATCCCTCATGATGGCTGTGACTCTAGAGGAATTTCTAAATTTCCTTCACTGGGGTATTGTAGTTGTGAATGAGGAATTGCTGCCAGATATATCACTACCAGTGGGTCCAAAAGAGGTACCCTTTCCTGTGACTATGTCTGTAGAGGGATGTCCAGATATCCCTCACTGTGGCTCTAACCTGGAATTCTCAGATGCCCTTTATTGTTTCTATTGGGAGAGAGACTCCCAGATACTCCTCACTTTGGATCTAAGTAGGGATTTTCAGATATTTCTCACTGTGCATTTGACTGGTGAGGGTCTTCCAGATATCCAAAAGGTGGTGGCTCTGCCTAGTGGAAGAAGCCTCTATGCCCTCAGGAGACAGAGGCATGCAGATCTCTGAGTTCTGTTCAGTCAGTTCGGTTGAGACAGTGAGTTGAAAGGTGGTGGATGGAGTTCAGTTCATGGAGTTCTGGGGCAGTTTTACAGGGACGGGTTGAAGAGAGAACAAGCTAGACATTGGTGAAGACAGAATGAGCCATAGAATGAGAAGGAGCTAGAAGATTAGAACAGATTGCCAAAGTTAGTTCAGACCAAGCAGAACAGTCGGAGGCCAAGAGAGAAGCCAGACTGAATCAGTCAGCTTAGAGAGGAGTTTGAGCCAGAACAGCTGAGTTGAACCAGCCAGCCAGAGTTCAGAAAGATCTAGAAAGGGTGAACTTATTCAGAAGTAAGTCTCAGAGGCTGAAAACATTCTAGATTAGATTGTATGGAAAGGACAATTACTTCAGGTGAATAAAAGTCACTTTTACAGAGCTCATCGTGTATGACCAGCTAACACTTCCTTCCATGGACATATTCCCACAAAGCCGCACATATCTCCTCAGATGCCTCTGACTATGTGTGTGTGCCTTCACTCACTGATGCATGGACAAGTGGGGCCTCAGCACAACTTCCTCCCTCCTAAACCACCAAACACCTCTTGCCCACATACGTCCTGCCCTGCTTACTTGCCTTCAGGACCCAACCTGTTTGCTGAGCCCAAGATAAACATATTTTCTCTGCAGGTTCACTTCTTACCTGGCCATCTACACTAAGGGTGAGCCTTCTGAGGCTCCCTGTGAATTATTTATGACTCTTGGCTCATCATTATAGCAATCTTGCCTGGTATTGACAGGAAACATGTTTCAAACAGTCTATCTGGGCAGCGATGCCTGAGTGTGAAGTAAAGCTTATTCAGTGGGGGGCGGGGTGGGGGGGAGGATAAGAAGCCTCTAAGAGCGCTCTCTTAAGGAAGTCCCTGCTGCCTGTGTACCTACCTCTGCAGAAACTTCCTTCTCCCGGAGCCCCCCCCGCCCGGTCCTCACACCCACGCCTGGAACTGCTTCCAAACCCGGCTGACGGCATGTAATTATGGGGCTTTTGCACACCCCAAGGCAGATTCCTCAAATTAAACTGTTTGTTTTCTTTTTTATCCCCCACATCATGGCTCCCTTTCGGACTAATTATTTCAGCCAACTGGAACTGGTGATGGTCTCAGGATGAATTTATTGCCCCAGCAGAGATTTAGATTTTTGAAACTCACAACTCATGGCACTGCGGCACACAGCATTCCTCCCATACTGTGAGTCTGCTCCCTGCAGAGCCAGTGCACAGTGCCTTCTCTTCTTATCATAGTTAGGGAGAGCAAAGTAAGGAAGACCGAGGGAGCGCAGGGTCACAGTGGGGAGAGCCTTGGGAGTGACAGCAGTGCCCTAAGTCACACATCAGTGGCCTCCTTCAAGCAGGACAGTGATGTCAGCTGCCTCCCTTTCTCTCTGGGTACATGGGGTGGAGGTCTGATCACATTCATAAGGACAATCACTGCTCTTGAAAGGACCCTGTCATCACTGGGAGGAAGTGACTATTTTTTTTTTTTTTTTTTTTTTGCTTCATGTGACTTCAGCTTTTATGGCTAAATGAATACTTAAATCTTAAAAGTCTAATCATTACCATTTACTTCCTAAAAATAACTGTCTCCCTCAGTCCATATTTAGAACAGAAAATACTGGCCTCTCCAGAGCCTCTGCCGCCCTAAAGGGGCCGCCCAGAAGAAAGCTTCTGTCACTCCTTCCTGGATATGCCTGTTTGCTCATAAGTCCTGGGCGTGGAGACCCAGAGAGAAGAGGGACTTACACCACAAAGGCTACCCTGTGTGCACATGGCCGTGAGGCCATGGGGGCTGCTCTTGTGAGCTAACACCAGACAGATTGGCTTCCAGCAGTCATTGTGTCCTTATGGCCTCGATTTCCCCATATGCCCGAAAAGGTTCCCATTCATGTCTCTGCTGTACTTGATTTCTCTGGAAGCCTTACCATGCTGGGATCAAGACACAGCAAACTGAAAGTTCCATGGCGTGATGGAAGAGGCAGAGCTTCTACACACTCCCTATGTAAAAGCAAGGCATGAGGAGAGGCTGAGGGGGCTCATCACGTAGAATTATTTCCCAAAGATCAGAAGGACAAAAGGTACCCTCCCCACCCTGCTTTATCCAATAACCAATAAGAGTTTTAAGTGATCCCAGAATCATACTAGGATTCATAACAAATTGCCCTGAAATTAAAAGTGGGGAAAATAAGAACTTTATAAATCAAGTGTTGGGAATTCTATTCAGGAAAGAACAGGAAGTACATCTGACAGCCACCACCATGTTAATCTGGATATCTGAGGTCAGAGAGGAACAGACAGAAGAAAAATAATACTGCCCACCTCTTCAGTGTTTGCGGCCAACACTGAGCCACTCTGTTGATGCTCCGTTTTGGGAGTTAGGACAGGTCCCTAGGGCGTTTCTTCCTCTTCCTCTTCCTCATCCTCTTCCTCATCCTCTTCCTCTCCCTCTTCCTCTTCCTCATCCTCTTCCTCTTCTCATCCTCTTCCTCGCCCTCATCCTCTTCTTCTTTTTTGGTTTTTCGAGACAAGTTTTCTCTATGTAGCCCTGGCTGCCTGGCTGTCTTGGAACATACTCTGTAGACCAGGTTAGCCTCAAACTCAGAGATCCACCTGCCTCTGACTCCGGAGTGCTGGGATTAAAGCCGTGTGCCACCACCGCCCAGCCAGTATGGAGTTTCTTAATGTGTGTTCTTATTTTTGCTTCTTCAGAAACCAAGATAACTCCTAGTTCTGAGTCTTGGCTTTGCCAATCTTTCAACATGCATGTTTTGCTAAGTATTTTTTCCTTTCTCATCCATTGCTATTGTCTATAAATTCAATTAAAATATGGTACAGTCAAACAAGGTAAAAACCAGACTTTTTCTTTCTAAAATCACCAGGTAACGCCAGTCTATGGGAACCAACGTGCCATTCTGCAAGAATTTTTGCACTCTTTTCATTCCTTGTTAAGGGTTGTTGATTGAACTCCAGGTGAGGTTATTGTCTTATACTTAATGAGTGTTTTTGAATGGAAAATGTCATTTAGAAAAATGTTACACCAGGTGTGGCAGCACACACCTATAATCCCAGCATTCAGGAAAAAGATTATAAATTCAGGGCCAGCTTGGGCTTCATAAAGATGAAGGTGTTTGGGCCTCAAACACAGTAGACAGTGGTCAGAAGCCACCTAGTATTTTTAAGACTCTTAACATAGTAATTGATTTTTCTTTCTCATTTTTCCCTTCCTCCACCTTTAAATGAACATGTTGACACATGAAAACACACTCTATTGTACACTGTGTTTTCATTCCACATATTTTTCTTTTTATTTTTTTGAGATATTGAGCATATCTCATCCTGGCTATTATATTTTTGAGATATTTTTGTTTTTCACAAGACTGGAGATTGAACCCATGACTATACCACTGAGCAACATTCCCAATCTCTGTTCCTTTTGAGACAGGGTCTCTCTATGTAGACCAGGTTGGCTTTGGAGTAGCTAGAATGATATGCACATAGCTCAGCTTGGTTTTTACTTTTAGTTTGGTACTCCAATGAATTAACAGGTGTTTTGGTGGGAACTTAAACTTGTATGCTACCAAGTCTTCCTGCGTGAGATCTTCCCAGGGAATATTTTTCATCAGAACTTTTCTAATAATCTTTCATGGAATTCTACATTGCAGATTTTCTATAATGTGAGTCCCTTTCTGGTTTCAGATTCATTGCTGCTGTAGTAATTGCATCTTATTTTCATTAAATCTTCCAGTGGTTTCAGAGTCTGTGCATTTATCATAAATTGTGAAACTAATGGAATTCATTAAACTTCTGTTCATTCGAATTTGGATGTCCAGTGTCATGTTTTTCTTTATATTTTTTTCATTTAAATCATCATATTTTGCTGGTGGTGGCCCACATCTTTAATCCCAGCACTCAGGAGGCAGAGGCAGGCGGATCTCTGAGTTCAAGGCCAGCCTGGTCTACAGAGTGAGTCTAGGACAGCCAGGTATACACAGAGAAACTCTGCCTTGAAAAAAACAAAATAAACAAACAAAAATAAATCATCATATTTCATGAAATTACAGGTCACATCCAGTTCTTAATTTTTTTTTTGCTGTCTGCATTTTTTTAACCTGCTATAGGGGATGGTCTAATACTGTTTCCAATCTTAGAAGGAGGTTTTTTTCTCCAAAATATGGTCAGCAGTGCATCAGGCAGTAATGTTGGGAAAAGTAAAGAAATTTTTTAAGTCTTTGTAAACTGCCCTTTTTACATTTGTCAGGAGAATCATGACTTTTCTAAGTTCACTAATGCTATATTAAAAGGCAGAGGCAGGCGGATCTCTGTGAGGTCAAGGCTACCTTGATCTACAAACTGTGTCCAGGACAGTCAGAATTATACAGAGAAATCATGTCTCAAAACAACAACCAAAAAAAAAAAGAGTAGCTAGTGCTCTTTAAGCACTGAACTCTCTCTCTAGTACCTAAAAACTTCTCTGAAGTTGAACCATCCTTGCACTCCCAAGCCCTCTGAGTCATATTATTTGGTGCTGAATTCAATATGACCATAATGTGTCCATATCTACAAGTGAAATGAACCTACAATTCTCCTTTCACATTTTTGTCTTTGTTTGTTTTTGGAATAAAGATTATAGCTTTGATAACTGAGGCAGACTTTATTGTTACTTTTATTACTATTTTACTATTTTCTATTTTCCAAAACAAGTTGGAATTAACTCTGAGTTGTGTTTTGTGAGAACAATAAGGTTTAATTCCCATTGCAACTTCTTGAGCAGTTTGTCAGTCTTGGTATTGTGTGCTTGGGGGTTTTTTTTGTTGTTGTTTTGTTTTGTTTTTGTTTTTTTCATTAAGTGCATCCTTTTTGTCTACGTTTGCAAATTCATTAGTGTAGTTGTTCATAATATTCTTTGATTGAGTCCTTATTTCTATTGTAACTAACTGAAGCTAAATCGTTATTATAACTGTAACTAAAGCTATTCTTCTTTCTCCTTTTTATGTTTAGATTCTACATTGTCTACTATGTTTTGTTCCTTGTCAGTCTTGCCAGTCACCTCACAAGCTAGCATGCCTTGATTTCGTGGGTCACTTTTATTGCTCTGTTGCCTTTTTTTTTCTGTGTTCTCTAGTTCATTGATCTCTCTTGTATCTTTATTACTAACTTCCTTCTTGTTCTTTGGATTTGCTCCATTAATTTTTTTTTTAGTTCTTGGCTTGAAAGATTAATTTATGTTTTCTGCCATTTTTATTTTCAGAAAAAAATATGTTCAAAACAAATTATTTTCAAGCATGGATTTAGCTGTATTCCACTAAAAGTCACACACACACACACACACACACACACACACACACACACACACCATGTGTACATGTATGCACATGTTTTTGTCTTATCTACTTGTGTTGTGGTGGCAAGCATCCCCTCTTCAACCTTCACATTTTTCTTGGTGTTGTCTACACTTATTACCATAACCTCCCTAACGATTTGCTTTACTGATAATGATTCCTTTTGACAATTTTTAGGAGCTCAGTCTGTTGTTATCCTCCCTCCCTCAAGGAGGTAGGTGTTCAGAAGTTTCCCTGTGCCTTAAGCCAGGCAATCCCACAGACCTTCTTCATTGTTTTGATGTTATTTTATGGTGGTTGTGCTTAAGTGAGTTCACACTGGCCTCCAAGCTCATGTTTCCTTGAAGGCATCATGTGGAACCTGTGCTGTTCTCTGGAGAACTGTGTCCAGCCTCACACCAAATCCCCAGGAAGGAACCAAAAGACTGGTAGGTGCTAAACTGATCACTTAAGGCTGCAGTTCTGGTCTTCAGCCTCAGCCACATCTCCTTAAACATTGTATCAAACATGTATCTTATGTATAGTTAATTCTTTAATGTTTTTCTTACAGGCTGTTTTGTTGGTGGTGAGGACATTACTTGTTTAGTGCTCTTAAAAACATGCTATGCACATTGCAAAATTCGTGCAGCCGAGGAGAGCTCTGCAACCCATTCTTGCCTGAGGCATCTTTTCTGGGTCCCACTTATCCATCTGTGCCATCAATGCCTGCCTCAGTCTGACCCACGAAAGGGTATGAGGTAAGAACATTATTTTCCCTTTCTGTTTTGTTTGTTATATTTTGTTCTTTGGCAAAGGGAAGATAAGTGAACTGTTCATAGGTATACATTGTGATTTGTTTTGAGTAATTAAGGAGACAGTTTTATCATGGCTTGGATATAAAGTGCCTCCCAAAAGTTTCATAATGTGAGGTTTGGTTACCAAATTACCATTCATTGGTCAGAGGTGGGAACTGGATTAGAAAAGCTCAGCCTGATAGGTTCATAATCCAACTAAAAGCAGTATTGGGAGTCAAATGAAAGGAAGCAGGACCTAAGCAGAGGAAGTGGGTCACTGGGACATGCCTTTGAAGGGTGTGTCTTGTCCCCTGCTCTTCCTGCCTTTTTCTTTCTGCTTTCTGGCTGCCATGAAGGAAGCAGTTCCCCCACCCTCACTTCAAGCTGTGGCAATAAAGCCAGGTGACCAGGACTGAACCCTCAAAAACCAAAATAAATCTTTTAGAAATTAATTAATTAATGAGTTTATTTACTGTGAGTGAGTGTGTGTGTGTGAATGAGTGTGTGTGTGTGTGTGTGTGTGTGTGTGTGTGTGTGACACATTCTGCATATGGTGATCAGAAACCAATTTACAGAAGTTAGTACCTCTTCCCACCATATGGGTGCTGGAGATTGGACTCAGATCATCAGGCTTGGTGGCAGGTACCCAGTTCACTGGCCCAAAATAAATCCTTAAATTTTTCCTCCTTTCAGTTTTTCTGAGTATTTGACATAGGAATAGAAACTGTCTATGGGGGGGGGG
>CAJQZJ010031983.1:273422-288942 GCA_907164525.1 Lophiomys imhausi | reverse complement strand
GTCTTACAGATGGAGTGGTATGCAGCTCATCTGGGGTCTTACAGATGCAGTGGTATACAGCTAATCTAGGGTCTGGTTTCTTAGACTTGGGAAATTGCCTATAGTTTCACTTGTGTTTCTTCCTATTGATGAATGGCGCTCTGTGGCATGGGTGTGCCCAGGGTGTTCACCCAGCCACCCAGGAGGAAAACACTTTAATTCATCTCAGTTTTCACAGATCATGGCACAGCTGCTGCTCTGTGTTTGTAGGAAGATCTCTCTGTGTGAGCACACCATCTCATCTCCTGCAGTAAGCCTGGGGGGCAAGACTAGATATTTAATTTTATAAGAAATCGTCAGGCTGCTTTCCTTAACATCTGGTTATTTTACACTCCTGTCAGAAGTGTTTGCCCGTCCCAGTTGGTCTGCACCCTGGTCAGAACCCAGTGCGGTGGATGCTTGCTAATGTAGACATTCAGGTCTCGGTAGTTGTGCCTAGGGCTTTGCATGTAACTGGCCAACTCTTCTGCTCAGCCATACTCTCAGCCTTCTTTCAGCTACCGAACAGGTAAGGAATCAGATTATAACTCTTGTTCTACCCAAGAATATTGTCCATTTTTCATTGAGTTGCTTCTTCCCTCCTACTTAATTTTGATTGCTTTTTATATATTGAATACAAACCCTTTGATGTACATGATTTGCAAGTATTTTCTTCCAGTCTATAATTTACTTGAATTTTCCTTTTCATAGTATTATTTGTGACAGAATAAAATATTTTTATTTTAGTGACATTTGAGTTATTGATTTTCCCCCCATGGGTTGTATTTTGGATGTGCATTTTTTAAGTCCTCTGCAGCTAACCTACTATTGAAGCTTTTTATTCCTATTTCCTTGGAAACATTTTTATAGTTTACATTTAATACTGCATTTTATAAAGTTCAAGGTTTATATCAACATTCTTTTTTATTTTTCCAAATGAATATCCCATTGTTCCAAAAGCGTTTCTAAAAATTATATCCCTTATTTATCAAACTGCCTTTGAAATGCTGGATTAGTTCCGGGGTATCTGGTCTGTTGCATTGATTTATGTCTCTACCTGGGCCAATACCGGAATCCTTTAATTAACTACATCTTTTAAAATTGAGTGGTGATTTTTTTTTTATTTTAGTCTTCTCAAACTAGTTTTGAGCATTTTTGGCAAACTATATAAGCAAAAGTCTAAGAAGAATTTCAACTGGAACTGTGTCAAATATGAAATTTAAGTGGAGTGAGCTGGTATGTTTGCCATCTCAAATTTTTCAGTCAGAGAAATAGTGTCCTCATTTACAGCATAATAAATAGTCCTGCCCATTTATTTGTCTTCTTAAATTGTTTTAAACAGTGTTTTATGACCTTTAGCGTACAGATTGTGCTTGAGTGTATATGTGTATGTGCATGTATATGTGCATGTGTGTGCATGTGTGTAAGATATATAGATATATACAGCCAGCTTTTTGACACCATGACAAATACTTGCAATAAACAGTTTAAGCAAGATTTATTTTGGCTCGCTAACTTAAAGGCTATGTGGTTTGGATGTTAAGTATACCTCACAGATTATGTGTGTGAACACTTGGTCCCCAGCTGGTAGGGCTGCTCTGGGGAAAAGTAGAAATCTGGGGAGGTGGGCCCTGGCTGGAGGAAGTGGATTACTAGAAAAGAGCCTTGAGGGTTGTAACCAACTATTGCTTGTGTCCTCCTGTCTGTTTTCTGACATGACAACATCATGTGTGGAAGTAGCTACAGCATTCCCCATTCAGAGCTGTTGGCAACCATGCCGTCCCACCATGATGAACTAACTATTCCTCTCAAACTTGAGTAAAAAAAAAAAAACCTCCTTCCTCCCTTAAATTGCTTTTTAATAAGTATTTGGTCATAGGAACAAGAAAAGTGACTAATACAACTAATAAGAGATTCCTATCTTGAGGTCCTTGGCCCTGTTTCTTCTGGGCCAGTGTGTGGTGAGGCAAAACATGATGTCAGGGAGCAAAGTGGCTGGCCTCATGATGGACAAGAGGCATGGAGGAGACAGGAAGGGACCAGGGACAAAGTAGAACCTTCAGAGATGTGCCCTGTGACCTACTTTGTCTAACTAGAATCTGCTTGTCAACAATCAATGGGCTAACTTGTTGACAAAGTAACTTCTTTTTTTTTACAATCATCACTTAATAATACCTCCATTTAATACTATGTAATATATTATTATTATATTATTATTATATTATATTATTATTAATATATTATTAATAATATATACATAATACATATTAATAATATGTAATATATTATTATTATATTATTAATAATATGTAATATATTGTTATTATATTATTATATTAATAATATGTATTATTAATAATATGTAATACATATTATTAATAATATGTATTATTTTACTAATGTAAAGTTAGAGATAAATGACTCCTAATGATATTCTGCTATGGTATATATATATATATATATATATATATATATATATGTGTGTGTGTGTGTGTATGTATATATCAGTGCCTTATTCTGCCATCATTAAAGAAGCTTCTGCTCACTTAGAGAGAGGGCAAGTGTTGAGAAGTAGACCAAATGTCTTGATTAATTTGAAGATAGCTTGTAGGTCGCCCTGTTTTCTCAAGGACTGTCTGCCACCGGTCCATGTGGTCCAGGGAACCAGAAGAGGGGGTACAGGGTTTAAAAAGCTGCGAGTATGTTGATCCTACCTATCCATGAGCATGGGAGATCTTTCCATCTTCTAAAGGCCAGCCACTGGTATGTCATTTCTTAGTTTTGGAAGCTGCAGGCCCTGTACTTCCTATAAAATCAGATATATTTATCCCTCTCAGGTCTCTGAGGTGGTTGAAGAACAGATAGCTAGAGTCTCATAATTAAATTTTGAGGTGTTTAGGAGTCAAGAGAGTGTTATAGATCTAAGAAGATACTTTTAAAATTGTGTTGCAAGTTAGTATGAATGTTGAGTTAGATATAGAACTTTAAACTCATGGAGATAGTTAGATAGTAGAATGTTAAAGTCAGGTACCAAATACATATGGACTGGACATTGGGAATGTACGCTAAGCCATATAACCCTCATAACTGTGGCCTAATTACCTCTGTTGTTTTGTATTGTATTTATTATTATAAGAGAAAGAGCCATTTGTTGGACTGAAAGGGGAAACTGTAGGGGGAGATAAGATGTATCTTAAACTTAAAAAAAAAAAAAGGAAGAGGATGGGGGGTTGAGGGTGGGAGGGTGGGACTGGAGGGGGGAGTAGGGAGGGGATTGCGATTGAGATGTAACTTGAAGAAATAAAAAATAAAGAAAAAAAAATAAAAAAAAATAATACCTCCATTTGGGGGCCAAGTCATGAACATTGTAAGAGACATTTCATACCCAAACCGTAACATCCCAACCCTCCAAGACCCTCACTTCCATCTCACAATGCAAAAGGCATCCAGTTCAGTTCCAAGAATTTCCAAAATCTCAACAGTTACAGAACTACTCAAAAACCCAAATCCAAGTTGCCTCTGAGACTCAGGGAAACACTTACCTACAGCTCCTGTAAAAATAAAAAAAGGACCCAAACAACGAAGGCCGTTGCTAAGACTAGGTTGCTCTCTGAAAACTGACAGTGGGGGCCCCATTGGCAAGGACAACACCCACAGAACTCACTGAACGTGGAGAAGTAAAGCTGGTGCCCACATGAAGCCTTCACTCTTATGTTCTCCTGTCTTTGGTGCACAAAGATACTCTGTAGGCTACCAAAAGAGAAACATAAACACCAACCCAGCCAAAAAACCTTTGACCTACAATCTGTCCAGCCTGAAAGGTATCCTAGGGCAATGGTGACACAGAACTTGTGGGAGTAACCAACCAATGCCTGATTTGTTTAAAGTCCCATTCCACAAAAAAAAAAAAAAAAGCCATACCCAACACTGCTTCAGCAACGAAGAACCAGAGACTAGGTAACCCAGAGACCTACAGTAAAACCAAATGCTACTGATCAGGAAGGTAAGGGATCAATAAAATGACTCCTAATGATATTCTGCTGTACTCATAGATCCATGCCTTATCTAGTCATCATCAGAGAGGCTTCCTCCTGCAGAAGACAGGAACAGATGAAGAGATCCACAGCCAGACATTATACAGAGAGAGAATCCTTGGAATACATAGCTCTAAGTGGGATGCCCATCAAATCCTTCCTCTCAAAGCTCAGGGAACTCCACAGAAGAGGAGGCAGAAACAGTGTGAGAGCCAGAGGGGATGGAAGACAACAGAACGAAGCCCTCTGAATCAACTAAGCAAGGTTCGTATGAAATCACAGATACTGAAGCAACAAGAACAGGGCCCACCTTGCTCTGCACCAGGTCCTCTGTGAATAAATTATAGCTTTCAGCTCAGCATCACCATGGGGCTCCTCAGTGTGTGAATAAGTGTGTCTCTGATTCTTGTGCCTGCTCTTGGGCCCTTTTCCTTCTGTTGGGTTGCTTTGTCCAGCCTCCATGTGATGGCTTTTGCTTTATCTTATTTTATTTTGTAATGTCTTGTTATCTCTTAGAAGCCTGTTCTTTTCTAATGAGAGACAGAAAGGGAGTAGATCTGGAGAGGAGGGGAGATGGGAATGAACTGGGAGAAATAGAAGGAGGGGAAACTGTAATATCAGGATATATTGTATGAGAAAACAATCTATTTTCAATAGAATAATAAAATGAGGGTGGACAAGTTTAAAAAAAAGTAAGCTGGGCATGGTGGCGCATGCCTTTAATTCCAGCACTCTAGAGGAAGAGGCAGGTGGATCTCTGTGAGTTCAAGGCCAGCTTGGTCTATAAAGTGAATCCAGGACATCCAGGGTTACACAGAGAAACCCTGTCTCTTAAAAACCAGAAATAAAGAATTATAAATAAATAAATTATACACTTCCAAGATATGATGACAAAATTCTGGAAGATGGGAACAGCAACATCGAAACAAAGACAATCAGAGCAAGTCCAGAGCCTGGCAGGGCAGACATTAAATCTTATTCCATGTTAGGCATCCAAATATGTGGAATCATGTATGAACTCCAACAGGCTTGAGTAACATTGTCCTTCTGTAATGGCTGGCTATTTGCAATCCCCGTGGAATCACTGTTGAACTGGCTCTGGTTGCTCTCTGCACTTTTCCTAATCACATACTCTAACTTCTTGAGATTACCCTGCCATCTTTGACTTCAGTGTTACAGCTTCATACTTGCATCCCTGAGAGACTCCCTGCAGGGAGGGACTCTATATCTGCCATACACTGCCTTCCTCTGAAGTCTGGGTGGAATCCTCCATGGTCTGTACCCCTTGCATTCTGTATACGTACAAAACCAGCCCCACACAAGTGACTCAGAAGTCTGCCGACAGCTCCATCAGTAACCAGGCTCTCCTGGTCCACAGCTACAGCAGCCTTAGAATGTGGAAGGGGCTGAGGCCAGTGAAGGAGTTCCAGAGAAACAACTTATTATGTTCTGGAACTTACTGGGCTCCTTCCTCTGACTGTCATAGTTCCTGGTGAGACCTTCACTGTTGCTGGTTTTGCACTATAGGTAAGAAGTTGTTTTCAGAAACCTAATTAAGATGTATCTTGGTTTGTGTATGAGCTTATTCTGCTTGAAAATTCACTTCTCAAAAGTGTAAAGATGTGTCTTTTCCCAAAATTGGGGAATCCTGTTTAGATTCCATTTCCACAATACAATTGTTCCATCAAACACTATTCTCAACACTGCTGTCAGGGAATTTTAAGAAATTACTTTTAGAAAAAGACAGTGTCTTTAATGAGCCTGGCATAATCAAGCAAAGTCTCAGAAAGGAATGGATCTCTTGCTGCCAGTACTGAATGTGTGAGCAGGATTCTACAGGAACAACATCCCATCTGCATCTCCCTCCCGACTTCCAAGATGATGAGGGAAACTGAGAACATTGTGACTGACAGCAACTCACCTCATGGCCTGCAAAACATAATGAATGATTCTTTCTCTCATGGGTCAGGGAAGAAAATCAAAATTGTATCAACACCATGTCTGGACATTTACAATGTAGACGTGTGGGCTGGATCAAACCACTGAAAATGTTGTTGACCTCCATACACACCTCTCCCCAAAACTACCCTGGTCTGAAACTGCACCCATACTTTCTTACAAGACAGTTTGACTTTCCCCAGCCTTGGTCATAACTCCTGGCCAAAAAGCAGTGTGGTTCAATTCCTGTTGTGCTCTGCAGCTGCAAATACATCTGCTCAGTGTAAAGCCTCGAGTCTCTTGAAGCCACTAGACCCTGTCTTGTGGTGCTCACCTACTCCGTGCTCACACTCCACTGGTGTTCTGTGCTGGCAAGCTCCAGAAGCTATTGCACCACATAAAGAGCTTAAAGTGGGTACGAGCTGTAAATGTAGTCACCCAATGGCAACTCTCAACTTCAACTACCAAGATATGGCACAGAGAATCCCTTAGAGGCAGATCCAGACTTCTAATTAATAGTAAACAAGATAAACAAATGGGTCTCTTATAAGTCAGAGTTTGGATGGCCTGTTATTCAACAATAGAAACTATTTCCACAAATATATTTCCTCTGCCTCCCTTCTCCTTTTCTCTGCTTAGATTCTCATAACCATACCTTTCAGCATACCCCCAGGCACATCGGCAGAATTTTCTCATAGTTTATTTCTTTTGTAATGGGTCATTTGAGTTTATCTTCAGCTTTATAGGCTTTTCCTCTGTTTTATATGCTACTTATCCCTCAGTTTGTCCCTGTGTTTTTTATTTAAATGTTTTTTCAGTTCCCACATTTCCATATAGTTTTTCCTTGAACATGAATTTCTTTGCTAAGACGGAAAGACCTTTTTACTCACAAGTGTTGTCTCTCCCTTGTTATAATGTCTTTGTTGCCTAAATGTCTTTCCTTGCAAAGTCCAGCACCTGTCACTTAGCACTGGGGTCTACTGCTTGCCTTTCTTCCACGAAGATTGTGATTTTACTGCTTGTTCATGTGCCAAGTCATTTTTATTACAACTTAAATATTTTTACTTTCATGTCACGAGACTCTGCATCCTGTTCAGCTCCTCCGGAGAGGTTATTTTTATTTAGCAGGATGTTAAACCAACTACATTCAATCATGAAGTTCAAACCTGCTTCTGTGGGCCGTGGTGCCAGCTCAGTTTCCACTTGTTTACAGACCTGTCCCTCGTGGGCCATTTAAAAAGCCCAGGCCCATACCTGCACTATATGAGGACATACAGAGAGCTCAGGAACACCCTCGGGGATGCTGTCCTATCTCTCCTCTCTGTGAATCACCTTGGTATGTTCAAGAACTGGGTCCCTTACCGTTCCTCAGAACAGGAAGGTAGGAGGCCATCAGTCTCTGCCATGCTGTGTGCCTCTCTCTACCTCCATCCTCCCACCTCTGGGGTCAGGTGACAGGATGATGACACAGAAGTAGGCTCACATCTTCCTAGACCTCAGTCCTGAGTCAACAGAGAAGGCCTGTCCTTATAGCCCATGGCTCCTCCTATCCCTGATACAATGGTGGCTACCAAGGGACAAGTTCCCAAGGCACAAAACATAGGGAAAAGGAAGGAAGCCATTAAGTGGTTGCTTCCTGCTGGGTTACTAAGTAGGGCCTTCAATCCTCCTTTGTCCATACTGAACTTGTCCAGAAACCAGTAATTCCAGGAAGTAAAAGTGACCTTAATTCCAACTATATAGTGTGCTACGGTTGGTTCTGGCATCTCCAAATCCTACCCACCAGGACCAGTGAAACAGTATCCTTTATTTGCCTGAAGTAACTGTCTTGGAGGTTTACTGCCTCTGTCTGCTAACCTAGGCCTAGTCCTGGAAGCTTCTTCCAGCCTCTTTACAATCTTATTTAAGCCTAGAATGTTTTCAGCCTCTGAGATGTACTGCTGAATAAGCTCACCCTTTCGAGTGCTTTTGAACTCCTGCTGACTGGTTCAACTCAGCCATTCTGGGTCAAACTCCTCTCCAAGATGACTGATTCAAACTGGCTTCTTTCAGCTTTTCTGAGTTTCTGTGCTTGGCCTCTAACTCTAACTGTTCTAATCTTCTCGGTTCTTCTCAGTCTCTGGCTCGTTATCTTCTCCTGTGTCTAGCTTGTTCTCTCAACCTGTAAAACTTCCTCCTATCTCTCTGTGATGCTCCCCTAAGTAGCTCCCCTTTCCTCTCTCTTCTCATGAGAGTTCAGCATGTCCTGTTCTGTCAAATCTTTCTCTGGTTCATCATTTTGTCTGCCATTCAATTAGACATCACTTTCAAACATGGGTCCTTCCTTCTACAAACCAACTTTACCTTCATTGTTTGGGATTAAATGTGAATACTAAGTCTGTGTTCCAGCCAGGGTAGCCATGCCATGGATTAAAATCCCTCTACAGACTGGTTCCACACCTCAATTGTAGTCACCAGCAACATCCAATGTACCATCAGGGTGGAGTTACACAGGGAAAAAAAAAAAAACCAAATGCAGTTCTGAAAACTGAATTTGGGAGTGGGATTCAATTATTTCTACATCTTACATTGAAGCTTCCTTTACTTTTAGCTCTGGTTGCCCTGTACAAGGCTCTCTAGCCTTCAGATAGCCTCTCAGGCTACCTGTGAGAAGATGAATAGCTAATGTGTCAGGAGAACAAGTCTTTGTTAACAAGAACTCAGTAAGTCCTCTAGAAAGTAAGACTCCCCTAATGTGAAAAGCCATGGCTTAGTCTGTCTTATACAAGTATACAAAACTGAGACCAAGACACCTCCCCTAGAACATATGCCTAGACAAGTACAATGTCCTGCAAGTGTTTTGGTTTACCTATGCATACACTTCTGGGTCAGAGTCATCTCATTAGTCAAGGATAGAGGTCAGTGACTGTGCCAGGATAAATATGGGTGTGAAACAGCCTGTCTACAAAACAAAATGTGACCAGAGTACAACTATTTCTACATGTCATTGTGCTGGTTAGCTGTCAGCCCACTGTGCGTGGTACCCTCCCTGGTTAGATGGTCCTGAGTATATAAGAACCCTCTCTGGTTAGATGGTCCTGAGTCTATAAGAAGGCAGGTTAAACAAACCATGGGGAACAAGCCAGTTATCATCACTCCTCTAATGTTCCACTTCAGTTCCTGCCTCCAGGTTCTTGACTCCAGGCTCCTGACTTGACTTCCCTTAACGACCAACTGTGATCCAGACCTATAAGCCAAATAACACTCCCAAGTTGCCTTTGGTCATGATGTTCATCACAACAACAGAAAGCAAACTAGAATATCATCTATGACTGACTATCACATAAATACTTGACTACCAGGATGGCTCATCTCTGCCTACACCCAAGGCAGACATTACTAATCAACCTCCACTAACTGAAGAACAGTAACCCTTCAGAACTCTATAATTTAAGAGCTATACTTCCAGAGCTCCAACCAAGTGACCTAACATTAAACATAACAACTGTTTGCCTCCCTGTTTTGTCTGTGGTTGAAAGAAACCAAATAAAAAACAAAACTGTCTGAAAGTGAGATTGATCTAAGACTTAATGTTCAAGGTCCCTTCTTAATAACACCAACTCCTAGCTATGAATATGATATCCTTCTAGAGCCTGAGAAAGGGCCCATGAGTGGGACTTGGATTCTTGAGTTCCTGGCTTCGCAGTAACTCTGACTGACTCTAAAGGGCTGAGTAATGTCTCTAGCAGGAGTGATGACTCCTGGAGTCAGAGGGAGAGCATGCCTGCTTCAAACCTTTCCTCGCAGTCTTGACAGAGTTCTGGGAAAAACGGCTCCTGCTGTGGAGCTACAGCAGCCCCACACCACACAAGGGCCCTCTTGGAACACTGTACCAGATATAACTCCACTTCAGGTTTCCAGCCAAAGGGAAAAAGGGATGTTTCCAGGCAAACCAGAAGACAGCACTCTGAGCTGACTTCCAAGACATCTATTGTGGATGACCAGGGACCACATGATGGCCAGGGGCCACAGAAGCCTGGATCATCTCTGCTAGAGCAGGAGTTCTCAATCCTCAAGGCTGGGAAGATGGTGGGAAGGTGACTGGAAGCCGGTACCATCTTACCTCACGTGGGAAGAGGAGATCTTGAGACAGCTGGAGAAGCCTGGGATTTTCATGGCATCTTTCTTACAGTATACTAGGAAGAGCTGAATTTGGTTCCAGGCCTGCCTCACTTTGTGAGTAAATCAGGGAGGTTATCACAAAAAAAAGACCAATAACACTCCCATGTTGAGGTGCCAACAGACTAATCAGAGCTGCCTGCTGACAGGAGTTTGAGCAGACATACTCTCCTCAGAAGAGAGATATTAAAAATATTACATGTTCACTCATGTTTTTTATCTAACCATTCCACTTCTAAAAATTGATGGTGTGTACAATCTGAGAAAAGTTACATGAGAAGTATATTTGTGTGATATTGTTCAAAATTGTTTTTAAAAAGTGGAACCAAGTAAACAATACACATAAAGCAAAATATATCAGCTCAAGAATTTTTTTGAGTGTTAAAATTTTCAAATAACACTTGATGAGAAAAACAGTCTCATTACAATGTTTAGTGTACATCATCATTCCTGTAAAATAAATAATGTGTCTTTTATGCCTGGGAAGGTTCTAACACAGTTCATACCACTATTTATAATGACTGTTTTGGGGAGGTGTGACTACTGGCATTTTGTTTCTTTTCAAAATAACTTAGATATTTTATGAAGAACATGCATTATTACTATAGGCAGGAAAAATACAAAAATAAACATAGTATAGAATAAAATACATGAGTGAGGCTATTTACAGTAAACATTTTACTTGTAATCCATAATTAATGTTTGCCCTTTGTATACACACTAAAAATTCTAGAAGGACATGTGGGCTTGCTAGTTTTATGTCAACTTGACCCAAACTAGAGTCATTTTGGAAGAGGAAACCTCCCTTGAGAAAATGCCTCCCACCAGATTGGCCTGTAGTGGATTTTCTTAATAAATGATGGTTATGGGAAAGCCAAGATCACCTTGGGTGTACTAACCCTGGGCAGGTGGTCCTGGGATGTATAAGAAAGGAGGCTGAGCAAGCCATGAGGACAAGCCAGCCCTCCATGGCTTCTGCACAAGTTCTTGCTTTTGTTCCTGCTTTGACTTCTCTGGGTGAGGGACTCCAACCCCTTTCCTCCCCAAGCTGACGTGTTCATGGTGTTTTATCCCAGCAACAGAAACCTAACTAAGACAACAGGCAGCATTCCAGAATCTCTCTTGTCCCAAGGGTAAGATTTTGGAAAAGGGTATGAATTACTTTGCAATGATCATGTATTATTGGAAATATAATTCCCAGGTAATTATACCTCACTGGTCTGAATTCAGTGGCAAACTTTCTGACTGTTCCTCTATTCCATAAGCAAGTAATTTAAGTTGTAAAACGTATATTTTTCCTGTGAACTACATAAGAGGTATTTCATTTTGAATGAATACAAGGATATCATTTTTCCTGACCACACACCCCACTGAGATCTAGCTCCCAAGATGGCAGACAGGGGAAGGGAGGCTGTGTGTACTATTCGCAATGCAGGTTTGCCTGAGCACACGCTGTATACATAAACCTAGGAAGCCAATACTCAGACTGTGAGCTTAACACACTCATCAGAAACACACACAGGTATCTACTTCTGGAGAGGAAAGAAAGTGTATATGGATGGAGTTCAAGCCTTGGATCAAACTTAGCAGGCAGACAGCATCCAAGGTGGTAAAGGCCCATGAGTGTGGTGTGGAAACAGAGGAGTTCCTTCAGGGAGTAAAGGCATGGTGCCTGGAAAGACCCACAGTCCTGAACAGATCAGTAGGGGTGCCAACTCATTTGCCCTCCAAAATGGCCCTTCTAGGGCCAAGTCTCTTGCCAGAGGGAACCTCTCACAGCCAGGGCTTCCAGACACACTGTGTCCAACAGTTTGCCAGCTGCAGGGCAGACTTTCCCCATCTAAGTGCTACTTCCTCATCTGTGACAGTTGGACCTCAGATTTCTTTTAGTAACAACTCCTTCCACAAAGGACACCTCTAGTCTTTGCTATCAGGACAGGTGGCCTCTGAGGTAAGTCTAATGCCCAGTGAGCTGGGTACAGGGCAGACTTCCCTGGGGTCTCTACCTTGAGGCACAAGTGTGAAGAGACTGGTTGAGCCACAACAAAAATGTGCCTGTGTCAGAACCTAAGGAACCCCCTTCCTGCCTGCCCCAGACCTGGCTGAGCAATGTGACAAATGCCTGGGCTGCTCATCTGATGGCAGAGACTGGGGCCAGAGAAGTTAAGAGATGAAGTCACACGTCATGCGTGACTGGCAGTAGGCACACTGCTCTTCAAGAGAACAAGAGAGAACAAAATTAACTTGCTCAGGGAGATGAAACCACTCTTTGTGCTACCAACAGAAGTCACATCGCTTCCAGGGCCCTGTGAAGCTGAGGCAGGGGAGTAGCCACCACAAAGGCGCCTGCTCATGAGGTATGTTCCCATATTCCCAGCTCTGCTTTTTTTGTAAGAGTGGGCTACCACATTTGGGGAACAAATACAATGCAGAGGGAAAGACAGACAGAAGTCTCCAGCATCCAGGGCAGGAGCAGTACACAGACACAGCACCCTCTTCCGCCTGCTCCCATCCCCACACACCAGGCTACAGAAATATCCAGGTCCGGTTGGTTCTGTACCTTAAGCTGAATTCTGACCCTTTCACAGAATATCTTCTGCATTGCCATTCAGTGCTGCCTGTGAAGGGACACCTTTGGAATCCTCCTGCTCTGAGGAAGGACCACGAAGGCCAGGAGTGGCTGTGTGCCACAGCTCTCCTGGCCAGGACTTTGCCTGCCTTACCCTGCCAGGAGGGCCTGAACACTGTTTTCTATTTATGGTGGTCAGTGAGCAGCCAGCTGTGCAAGGCATGTGGGAGCTGGGAGCATGCTCTGGCCCTAGCCTGGCTTGGCCAGCCTGGCTTGAAGCCAGCCTCATCTGTGAGTAGAACTGGCAATTGGCCCAGGAGGTACAGGCACCCAGAAACTCCACCAGCTTAGCTGAGCCGTGCCCCTTCCCCTTCCCAGTCTCTCATCTCACCCTGCCTCCTGAAAAGCTGTTGGAGACCCAATTCTTACAGTCTTTGGAGACTAAGAGGCATACCCCTGCTTGCTCCCAGCCCAGTGCTTCCACCTTCTTGTTGTGTAACATGCCAGTTCATGGTGTCAGGTGTTGTTGACAGGCCTTCTGAGAGAATACAAGCTTCTCTGACATGACATCTGTGGCCCTGGCTTCTAGGACAAACACACTCATTGCAGGAAACAAAAGTGGTAGCTCCAAGGAGTTTATGGGCCAGTTAGCTTGCAGCCTTAATGCCTGAGATATCCCATGAAGCTGTACCCTGGCATGTGGTACTCAGATGAGGCAGAGGGTGGTCAGGAATGAGTCAGAGAGAGATTCCTCTTTGTAGGAACCCAAACCCAAACCAGAGCCTCTAGCACTAGGCTAGCCTTCCAAAGGCACCAATTAACAATGCTTGCAAGTTTCCCCAGTAAAATCCTTTATTGTTAGCTATGCCATTCCATTAACAAGGTGTCTGGGAGTTCAGAGGGGACAGGGTTGAGGGACACAGCCATAGGGTGACAGATATCCATATATCTCTCCTAAAAGCTCCCAAACACCTCTGGGCCTCCCAGCTATACATCACCTTCCCACCAGACCTGCAGCTTATGAAGCAACAATCTGACATTTTGCTTAGAACCGTGTGTGCCCCCAACCCAGAAAGGTGGATCCATCTCATGACTCGGTCCTCAAATCCCCAGAATAACCTCTGTGCCCTGCTCACCCACTCGCTGCCTGGGTTCCAGTGCTGCCCAAACACCTCATGTTCTGTAGTGGGCTTTGCTTTCTAGTCCCATGATGCATCAAACACTTGGTCACACGGGGCCTTTTCTCTGAGGAGCTCTGCTTCCCTTAAAAATCCTTGATCTCCTGCTGCTCCCAGGGCCTTCAGCCTCTGCTACTGCCAGCTACAGGACCCTTGCAGATGTGTTTGCAGAAGGCTGAGCACTACCAAGCCCTAAAGTCCGTCACAGGGTATGGCTAGAAGTCACCGTCCTAGCCCTTGTCCTCCCACATAGCTCAGGAAGTTGAACCCTTGCCCTGGCCCCCCCGAAAACAAAGACAGAGAACACAGTTCTCTTCTCAGGTAGAATGTGCTCCTGGCTGAGATGGCATCCTCAACCTTCCTGTCAGCACACTACCCTAACCACAGCACTGTGTCATTGATCAAAGTCTCTGGACAACAGAGAGTCCAAGAGCTCTGTGTTATTTTTCACTTGGTCTTGGGCCTCAGCAACAGGTCAGCATATCTTTGGCAGTCATACCTGTTTGTTGAGTGAATGGATGATTTAAGAATGTTAGATCAGCACTGCAGCCCTGATTTCCATGGCAGCTTGAAAGGGTACCTTTCTTAGTCAGGGTCTCCATTGCTGTGATAAAACACTGTGACATAAAGCAACTAGGAGAGAAAAACATTTATTTCATCTTAGAATTCTCAAGTGACATTTGAGCACCAAGGGAAGTCAGGACAGGGACTCAAGGCAGCACCGAGGCTAGTATAGAAGCAGACCAGAAAGAGGCTCTGTGAAAGCTGCAGTTCAAGGGTCAGATCCCTCTGGGGCTGCCGCGCCCTGAGTTGGGCACTGTGGAGCTTCTCACACGACCAAAAAACAAAGCTAAACAGTTTACACAGAGCATCTGCCCCACAAGCAGGGCCACTCCACTGGATATGGACAGGACCCCAAAACCCTCATCTCCAGAGGACATAGATACAAAACACTGTTGTCTCAACAGTACAGAGCCCTCAGAACACCCTTGCTTTAGCTGACCATGACCCTCAGAACACTTCCACGCCAACTAGACACAGCTATGAAACACTGGCCATGATACTTAGAACACCTCACCTCAGCTGACTGTGAGCTATACCACACCCTCACCTCAGCTGGGCATGGGCCATGGAACACCCTCACCTCAGCTGGGCATGGACCACAGGAACACCCTCACCTCAGTTGGCCATGACCCTAGAACAGCTCCACATCAACTAGACATAGCTATGAAACACTGGACATGATACTTAGAACCCTCTCACCTCAGCTGAACATGACCCTCAGAATATTTTTGCCTCCAGAGGACACAGGCTCCCTTTAAACTTGATTGTACCTAGGGACCCAGGTGTGCCATGTAGTCATTTGTACTGTTAAAGGTCAGCAGGGTCTGAAAACTCAGATTGTGTGTGTGTGTGTCTGTCTGTCTGTGTGTGTCTGTCTGTGTGTGTCTGTGTGTATGTGTGTGTGTCTGTCTGTGTGTGTGTCTGTGTGTATGTGTGTCTGTCTGTGTGTGTCTGTGTGTGTGTCTGTGTGTGTCTATATGTGTCTCTGTGTGTGTGTATGTATGTGTGCATGTTTGTGTGTGTGTGTGTGTGTGTGTGTGTGTGTGTGTGTGTGTGTGTGT
>CAJQZJ010031983.1:250932-273412 GCA_907164525.1 Lophiomys imhausi | reverse complement strand
TGTGTGTGTGTGTGTGTGTGTGTGTGTGTGTGTGTGTGTGTGTGTGTGTGTAGGCCAAAGTCCTGCCTGTATTGGGGGTGGGAAAGGCAAGCAAAGCCCATTTTTCTACAGTGTGTGGACCTCTCAGATTTTTCTTCCTCTGAGCCAAGACCCTAATCTCATCCTGGCTTTGAACCTTTGTAATATTTCCTCTCGGTGAAGAAGATGGACAGGGCTAAAGTAAGTCTTACAGAAGAAAACACAGACTTCACTTTTAAAAAATTAAAAATGAGACACATGGGACGAGACACTGAGGGAACAGGAGTTGGAGGCAATCAGACCACCTGCGCGGCTGGTTGTCCTTGATGAGGCCAAATCCTCCTTAATGCCCACATTTGTGGAGTGATAATTAGTGTCTCCAAGCTACCTGGAACCCCAGCCACGGTGCAACATAATACATAGCGGCCTCACAGGATGGAAGGCCGGTACGCTTGCCCATTGTCTGAGAAAAAAGGTTGAAAGGCATTACAGACAAGCAAGAGCATCCATGAGGAACACAGTACAGAATGGGAGATTGCATGCTACAGTACACCAGGGTACCAGGGACAAGTACAGTTACAACACACAATAATCAATATCTTCCCTCCAGTGATAACCGTAGCTCTCAGAAGGTAGGTGGAGGAAGGGTTGATGAGCTTTTCCACCAGCTGCTGGATCCCTGCCCAAGGACACTGCATCCCAGCATTGGCCTGAACTGGCCTCCTTTCCATGTTATTCTTGTCGATACCATGAGGGTCTGATATCAGACCTCTTGGGAAGACAAGGAAGTGGTGGGTGGGGAAACCAGGTGAAGTGTCCAAAGTCAGGAAGCATGAAACTGGAACCATTGGTCCATCTGTGCTCAGATTAGACCAGTCTCTCTCAGAAGTGGGAGTAATGGAGAGGGTGCGAGTAGGGTGAGGCTGGGAACAGCCCACTCAGGAAGCATTAGAGGAAAGAAGCAGTTAGCAGGAAGCTGACCTGTCCCTGGATTCTGTATGAGGTAAGATCTCTCTAGCTGCCAATGCTTAGGCTGATTGTGAGACAGATCACCTCTGTTCCCAACAGGGTCCCTTAAGGAGCTCCAGGTCCAACAGTCCTGCTGCCAGGTAGACTCATACAAGGTTGCTTCATCCAAATCAGTTGAGAGTATATCAGAGCTGGGGGGGGAGTCCTCATCCTCTGCTGCCCAGGCCCAAGAACATCAGGAGGACCTGTATACGGCAAAGGCCAGGCAGTCTCCTGCACTCGAGGACAAGGCTTCAGTCTGTAGATAGGAAGCCCACAGACTGTATCTGCCCATTGCCACAGCCATGCAGGTGCCCGAGATTCTTGCTTTCCTCCAGACTCTGTGAGTCTCTTCTGTATAAAGCAGCAGAACAATGCTTCTGTCAAAACCACTCCGCTCAGCCTTTGCCGCTTGGAAACATCATAGGGGACAGGAACCTCTGAGCATGGTGACAGGAAGTCTTTTGGTTCCTGGGCTTTTGTTTGCTGACCCTGACATGGTGAGGTTCTTTCCCCTCCCATCTATAAAGATAACTTTCTCCTGAGGTCTCAGTAAACTTCCCTCCTGCTCGTCAAAAAAAAACCCATGCCGTTCCCAAATGCAGGAAAAGGTGGGTCATTGTTGAAATTCAAATCTATATTGCTTAGAAACTTAGGAAGGCCCATGGCCAGCCTGCTGTCGATGTGTCTCTCAGTTGGCACCTATGAGAAGGACCCTGGGCTTGGACTTGGTTCTCAAGAGAGGTCCTGCCTGATAGCTCAAGTGCACAGCTTGCTCTGCCCAGATCTGGATCTCTGATTCTTCATGCCACATTCCTACTGTCTCATCTCACCTTTTAAAATACTCCTGAGCATCATTTAACTGATTTCCAGTTTTGTCAGATAATTTTGTTGTACCTAAGACCTCAAGCTAGGAACAGCGAGATGACCCAGGGTAATTACAGTCCATTGAATGAACAGGCTCCAGGAGTGTGCAAGAGCCTTGCACCACCTCTCAGGATAGGTGGTCGTTTTTCTGTCTCCTATGAGTACTCAAGGCCTGCTTCTGAGAAGCAATAGGAAACCAGCTGGCCCTAAGAGACTTGCAGGGTCTGTCCCAAGCCTTTCCTGTGTCCTAAAAATACAGCCTATTCCTGCAGAAGCTATTTTGGAGTGAGGCAGCAAAGTGCTTCCTCGAGATGAAAAGAGCTGAGACTCCATAAACAGAGCCCATCCCTGGACCCTCTTGGGAATGGAGGCCAAGGTCACATGCCCAGCCAGCTCTGCTGACACCAAGCCACCAAGGTACAGAATGCTGACACTAGAAGAAACTGACTTTTCGGGAATCTATGCTTTGTTTTACTTATATTTTTATAAATATAAATATTACAATGTTTTTATTTATATTTATAAAACTATAAATATTTTGGCTATATTTTATATTTTGTTTTAAAATTTAAAAATGACATGAAAAAAAATAATCAGGGCTAACAGGGTACCTGATTTTAATCCTAGTAATCAGGAGGCAGAGAAAGTCAGATCTCTGTGAGTTCCAGACCAGCCTGATCTACATAGAGAGTTCCGGGACAGCCAGGACTACATAGAGAGATCCTGTCTCAAACAAACAAACAAGAAATATTGAGGGTTGAGAAAGGAAAATCCTGAAGGACTAAGAAAATAACCTGTGGCCCGGGAGTCATTCTCCCACCTTCATAGCCTACACCCTGTCTAAGCTACAAATCCTACGATATGAAAAATACATTCTCAGGCCAGGTGTTGTGGCACACATTTAATCCCAGCAGTTGAACACAAATGCAGATGGAGCTCTGTGAGCTCAAGGCCAATCTGGCCTAAATGTGTGTTCTAAACCAGCCAGAGACTCTGTCAGAGGCTCTCTCTAAAAACAGATATAAATCAATCATTCAATCAATAAATCAATCTTTCTGGAACTGGGGTGGGAGTCTCCAACCACCCCACAGCAGAGATGAGAAGTATTTTTCCAAGTCCCACAATCTGCATTTCCTGTGAGAAAGACCTTGTTGGGTTCATAGGGAACCCTGTCAGACCAACTGAATGGCCTAGAATTTCGGGGGAGCTGCAGCCCCATACTATGCACATGTAAGCTGGGTTTCTTCTTCTGCCACTCATACCCCAGGCTAAATCCCAGATCCCCAGACGATGACTCAGGTTATGGCCCCAGTGTTGGTATTGCCAGCAACCTCTTAAATTTAATGTTAACTGAAATGTAAGGACTCAGAAACACATGAGCTTGCTTTCTTGATTTAAACAAGAAAGAGGTTGAAGGATGCTTTCCCTGTGTTTGACTCACCTGTTCCCCGGCAATGTCTGCTCTGTGCAAGTGTGTCATCCTGGACGGTCTAGAGATGGGACCTACTGTCTGGTTTGTCTATACTTGACCCACCTGGGGTACTAGCCCCTCCCCCCACGCTCTCCTTCATTGAGGCCCCACATTCACTCTTCACTCTAGACTGGCTCAGATGGCCTCCATCTTCCCAGGGTTGCTAGTGCAGAAATCCAGCCCTCAGGGCTGACCTTCCTGAATCCCTTTCTTCCCTGCCCTCTTGCCTTAGCTGTAACCTTTGTCAGTGGAAGTGAAGCCCCAGGGCAGTGAAACCCCATTCGTTCTCCCTCTGAAAAATCCTCTACTTCCTTGCAGCCTCACTTCCTTCTGAACCCTTTCCTTTTGATCTCCTTCTACCCCTCCTTACTTGACCTTCTACCAGCCTCACTGGGCCCCGCTTTTCTGTCCTGGCTCCTTTCCCTAGCCCATGGTGCACAATGGTACCTATACCTGAACCCCATAGATTTTCCTAAAATCCAAGGCCCACTAACACTCCTTGTAAACAAATAGGTTGAATTCAGCCATATAAATTCATAGCCAATGTCAGGGACCAAAAGCCTAATTACTAAAGTTATTGAAAGGCTCCCTGCATAAGTTGTATGAGATTCAAGGAACCAGTAACCAACCCACAGAAGAACAGTCACCTCTAAGCTACAGGGTCAGTATGGCCTCAAAAGAGCCACAGGGCCTAAGGGTAGGACTCAGGCAACCACCTCCCAACCAACTGGACTTCCTCTTCCCAGTGTAAACAGAAAGTCACCTTTCGCCACTATAGGCAAAAATTCACTCTTTTTTGGACTAATAATATAGGTGAACTACCATGAGCCAATGTAGCTGACCTCATTCACTGTAGGCCAGTATATGCAGATGAACTCATTCACCACAAGCTGGTGTAGTTGAGACTCATTGGTCACGGCTTATGGCTGCATGCCAAGAGGAATCCTCTCCCATTATAGGAAAGCCAGAGTGTGGGGAGGGCAGCAGCTGTGGGATAAAACATCCAGTCTGTAATAAATACATCAGAGCACCTGCACCTACCCTGGAAAGGCCTCGGAGACCTCCAGAATGTTCCATGACGTCATGTCCATAATCCACAGCATGCCTTGAAGCCGGAGCAGTCATAGGCAGGGTGGGGATGGGGACTTGGCAAAGTGCAGGGTGGGGTCCTGTGGCTGCAATGGCCGAAGGAATTCACCACCTGCTCACCTGTTCACGCCTTCCTGTCCCAAACCACCTGAGCCACCACTGAAGGTGGTATGGATTGAACACTGAGTCCTGAAAGGCCTGCTGCTCTGATCTCGGCCCTTTCCCTCTTTTCAGTCTGTGCTCCATACCAGGGGCCAGAAGTAGATTACTCACAGCAAACTGTACTTTACACTTGCCATTCTAATAATTTGCTTTTTTCTCTTAGGTTATAAATTAAGAAGCGAGCAGAAGTCTGAAGCTTTTTTTTTAAGGAAAAAATATTTGCACATTTTCTTCAAAATATTCACAAGAATAAGAAATTTTCCCTAAAGCAAAGCCACTGGCAGCTGAGGTAGCAAATAGATGCTTTGGCACTCAGCCTTGCCTTAGGGAATGGACAGACCCAACTGCTGCCTGAAAGCTACCATGTGCGGGAGATTCTGGAGCATCAGGAGAAGCCTCACTATAGATAGGTGTTCACCACAATTTGGGCCACTTGGGGACAACACAAGACCACAAAGAGTTGTTGGAAATCTTGGGGAGAAAGGAAATAAAGGAGTGTAAATGCATGTGACAGTTTTCCTAAGAAATGTCTCCCATAGGCTCAAGCATTTGAACACTTGGTGGCACTGTTTGGAGAGGCTATGGGAGGTGCAGCTTTGCTGGAGGGAGCAGGTTCTCAGAGTTTAATGCTTTGCCCACTTCCAGTCCTCACTCTGTTTTGAGTTAGAGATGTGATCTCTTAGCTTTGCACTCTGGCTGCCATGCCTACAACTCAGCTAGCTTCAGCCTTGGCCAGGGTTAGTTATGCTACCCTGAGGGTGCCAAGCCACTGCGTTCTTGATGTAGCCACTCTCAGGATCTTACAGACGATCATTACAACAGTCAGCCTTGATCACCAGAGTAAGGATGTTTTCTAGGCTAAACTCTATTCACTGTCCAAGTGTAAGATGGACGGAGAATATAGGCAAGACCCCTGAAACAAGCTTTCCTGTTACTCTACCCACATCACACATGTGCACTTGAAAAATATACTCAGGAAAACTTCTTCAGGATGCAAGGGCTTTGTCTGCAAGTCTTGGGGGAAGCACTTCTGCCACATCCCACCAGTGCAGCCCCGAGCGGCTCATTAAAGCAATGCCCACAGCCTGAATGTTCTTTGCCCTTCAGTACAAAAGCTCCCCTCAGTAATGAGTAACGTGCCCACTGCACCCACCAGGAATCTTCACCCATCTTTAATTAGAAAGCCCCAGGCCAAGCCTGGCCCTGTCCACCCTTGCCTGCTTCATTAATCCAGATTGGCTAAATAGGTGATTGATCATCTGCATGTGTCTTGATCCCCAGATCCCCACTAAGGGTGGTAAATGAGGTACAGACCTCATTAGGAGTGCTACAAGCATCCCTTGGGGGCAACCAGACATCAGCCCCAAGCATAAAGAGATGCACATGCCTTTGGCATGAATGCCCTGCCATGCTGCCATCAGAGCAGCTTGTTCACAGTGCCCTCTAGACATAACCTCTGTGCTTCATCCCATACACCCTACAAGCCAACTGTGCCTCTAAACAGCCCTATCTGAGCTGCTCTCACCCACTCTTAGGGAGAGGTCCACTTGGATGGGGTGGATCAATAAAAAGGACAAAAATGGCCATGGAGGAGGGAATGTCCTCCACAAATCAAATGGGAACTCACCAGGATCCACTGAGTTCAAGACCTCTCTCCCAGCCTTCCCAAGCTCATTTTTCATATACCAAAGACAGAAAAATCCCATGCATCATTTTAGGTATAGGCCCCAGTAAGGAGTTAGGGCTGCAATATACCAGGGAGATCTTTAGGGGCTAAATTCAAGGTATGGCACATCTGTGGTGCTTTCTGGGAGCCCAAAGGAAGGGCTGCTTAGTAAAGATAAGCACCCTAACCCAAGGACTTAAGAACATCCTAGTACCAAATTTACTACTTGGAAATTTTGTTTTCCTTGAGGTGAACCAGTTAAAAAGAGGGCAGTATGATACTCTTTGGGGGGATTATATTTTCCTGGAAAACTCACCAAAGGTATATATTCACAAGCTTACAGAATATATATATATATTTTTTTTTTTGGTTGAACTATCTACCTCACCATATTCTTCTTAACACCCAGCACAAGTGTGACATGTTGAATAGCAAGTCCCTGAGGTCATGAGCGTCAAGATGCCAAATGACACCTGCCCACCCGCCTGGGACTCAGTACCACCTCTACTCCATTCACCCCCTACCTGGACCTCTATTCTGTCTGCACACTGTCTGCATTCCCCTGGGTCTCAGTCCTACATCCCACCTTATCTCAATGCCACTCTCATAATGCTCAGTTAGGTCTCAGTCTACGGACACACCAGCTGAACCACCTGTGTCTCCGTGCTGCGTGTTCCACGGCCACCTGGATCTCAGTACTCTCTGCTCTCCGTCCACATCTGCTTGGGTCTCAGTATGACCTGCTGTGCCTGTAGGATCAAGGCCACATTGCGGTACCTGAGCGCTTGGTACCAGTCCCCTGCAAGAGTGAGGACAAATGCATGGGCCCTGTGCCTTGACTGTGGGCTGATGAGCATTTAAATATTTACCTTCATGCCCGTAGACATGAACTATGGGCTCAGTCTTGGCGTTTAGAGCCTGAGCATCAACAACCTTTTTTCATCCCACTCCAATTAGAATGACACTTCCATACAGGTATAAGAGTTGGACACCACAGGTTCCTGAGGGGTACAATGAGGCTCATGGAAACCTGAGAAGCAGCTTGTCTGAGGCAGTTAGGGTAAACTTTCACTAGCTGACAGTCCTATGCTTACAGGACAAGAGAACCTTGCTGACTACTACCAGTCCTTTGGGGACAGGGCTGGAGCTTCCCCCATCATCCTCTGAGGTAGAAGGGCTTTATGACAGATGGCTGTTTGAGGTGTTTCTCTCACCTCACTGACAGATGTCCAGCATGTTCTTCTTTTAAGTAAAGCAGTAAATGAGGCAGACCAGGGAACAGTCCAAGCACAGGACCTGTTTCACAACTTTCCTCTCAACCGGCCAAGTTGAGTGAAGAGGGAAGTTGGGCCACAGCAGTTCTGAGGAAGAAAAGGTTCACAGCTAATCCCAGTATGACCCTGACCTCACCTACCTCTGAGAATACTCAAACCTGTGACTAAAGAAGGGCATGCCTGCCTTGTGAGAGTAGTAAGCTACATCAACTGAAAACCTTTTCTTTTTTGGTTGCCTTCCATGTGCAGACAGACAGCTGCACTATCAGCATGTGATGGTGTACATACAGGTTGTGCAGGACACGAACCCTCTACCTGAGGAGGCTGTGAAGCTGTCATGGAAATCAGGCACCCCAAGGGAAGTTCACCTGGCCCACAGATGTGAGCTGAAGGGTAGACTCAGAAATAGGTTTGGATCCTGTGTTGTGATCCATGGCTATTTATTCCTGTCCACACATGTGGTAGCCAACAGCTCCTCTCCATACCCTATTGACAGGGAGATAATGCATCTGTGACTGTGTTTCTTTGCTCAAAGTAGGGGAAGCATAATAACACTCAGGAGCTGATTTTTTCCCCCTTTCTAAGCAGCTTGTGAGTTGGGGCACTGTCCTGCAGACCAGGTTGTGATACAGCAGAACATTAAGTCAGCCAGAGCCAGCACCTATGGGAGGAAACATTCTGCCAGCATGTGGTACCCTAGGCACCATCAAATGGCAACAGCTGGTGGTGGTGTTAGTTTTAGGGATAGACTCTTACATACCTGACCCAACATGAAGAATTTTGTATAGTTAAGTGACTTAATGTTAACTTCATGGAAATCCTTTGAAGCAACTGATGTCCTCAGTTCCAGATGACAACCCTGAGACTCAAACATTTTAGAGACTGATCAAGGTCAGGCAGTAGTCAATGGCTTAGTTAAGGTCTGAACCCAGGGCTATGAGCTCTCCTCAAATTCACAATGACAATTGACCCTCCAGGCACCAAACACCTCTCTTCAACCTCTTCCTTTTATACCAATTCTGACCCAACAACTAAGATGAACTCTTTCAAATTTCACTCTCAACTTCTACTTCATATGTACCAATTTCAAGAATGGCAACTCATACCATGTGCCTCTCTGGTAACACACAGTTCAGGTCCGTGCAGAAAAGCCCTTCGATGCCCCCAAGGCCTGCTGTCTGGGGTCGCCTATAAAGGATAGCTAAGCCCCACAGCACATGAATGCTCTATCACCAGCTTCTAAGATTTAGGCTTAGGAGCCTCAACCTGCTGAATCTGCTCCCCACAAGGAAAGTGCTGTTGGTTGTTTCCTCGATTTACACATTAGTGTCCATTCTTGCAACCATACTGCCTGGGTGTGGAGCTAGTGCAGGAGTTTGAAAATTTGAACAGACAGGGTGAGGGACTGACAGTGAGGAAAGGTGATAAGCCCCGTACATAGATACAGATGAAGACTTAAGCTGAGGAGGCTATAAAACCTGACCTGGGGTTCCATTCCATGCCGGGAACAGGACCAAGGATCACCCTGTCATCATCAAACATGATTCTTCAGGCACTGGCATCCAGTGAATCAGGAATCCAGTTTGTCTAGGTACTTTATGCATTCTGGATAAATTCACTCACACATCCAACATACATACATGCTCACATGTAAATGCATGCATCATGCATGCACATGCTCACATGTGAATACATGCACATACATGCATAAAGCACATACATACTACCACATACACATGCACACATTCACACATGTATACTGCACACATACCTACATGTTCACACATGTGTAAATAAATAGCATACATGCGTACACATATGCATGCACAACAAACAGACCATGGGCTCACGTGTGCACACCAAAGATACAGTTTCCCTGTGATAGATCCAAACTCAGTAAACAGCTGTGTCTAGAGTCTCCCAGAAGCATGATCAAACCTTACCATGTGACTCCAAAGCACTCTACATATGCAGGGTGCACACGAGCCCTCCACATCTGTATACACAGTGAACGTTGGGTTTCACGGTCATATGTGCTTGTTCCACATCTATTTATCCATTCTAGTGCAAAATCATCACACAACGGAGATATCAAGAGTTCATCTCTAGAGCCTGTGAGCACACCACCACAAGAGAATTGTTAGGTTCCATATGAAACCAGTATTGACACTCAGCAGGCTGGGGAGGGGGGCGGTACTCATAGAATCCTCAGTGGAAAGGGAGTTGGAAAAGAGCTGCAGAGACATTACACAAGAGAGATTCAGCTGCTGCTGAGGCTCTGACTAAGGAAGGGGCCAAAAACCATGGAATGTAGCACCTCCAAATGTGACAGGAACAAGAAATGGAGAAGGGTTCTTTGAAAACCTGCAGAAGGAGCCAGCTCTGTACACCATGATGCTTGCCCAGTAAGGCCCAGGTCAGACATGTGACCTGCATCAGGGGGTGATGAATGTATGTTGCGTTATGTACTAAGTATGAGGTGACAGCCTCAACAGGGAACCATACCCACTCCAAGGAGAAGTTCTGAGTTGCACGGATTAGAAAAGAGCAGGAGAAGATGGGTTCAGGGAATTTCAGAAAACCTCTGTTCTTTCTGCCTGTACCTCCAGCACCAGCCAATGGGAGCACATCAAGACCCAGCTAAAGGCCATTTTCTCTCGGGGTCACAGGCCACGTCTGTCACCATCTCAGTGCCTAAAGTGTGGTTAACTCATGAACTCCCCTAGACTGAAAAGTCATGGGTCACCTTCTGCTCAAGCTCTGAGGGGCCTCTTTAAGTTAGCTTTTCAAAGGAGGGAACCTTTTGATGAGAGGCACAGCAGGATCTGAGATCCCAGGGAACTTCCTGAACCTCTTCTCACTATGGGCTCCCACCCGCAGCCCGAGGAGGACGAGAGGACCTTTTATAGACTAGGGCTAGCGTCTCCATCCAGACCCAAACCCTGCCCAGGACTTTTCACATATATAACAGTAGTTAGGCTTAGTTAGTCCTGGGCTCCAAGACCACAGCTTCTAGGAAAGACCTTTGGGTCTTAGACACCTGGAAGGCCCCACAGTGAAGGCAGGAGTGAACCCCATAAATCCTCCAGACCCAGAGCATTGGGGCCTTGGGAATGGGCTCAAGGCTACTCGTTGGAGTTTCATAGAACTGTACCCAGGACAAAGCCTGGATATGGCATGCTGGCTACCTGCCATACATGCCTGTGGACACAGGATTATGCACATCGGCACACTCATTGCATGCATATACACAGACACACATATGTGCACACAATCATGCACATCCACAGTGGTCACGTGCATACTCCTTCACGTGTTTATGTGTGCAAGCTATACCCTTCCTGCTGAGCACCCTGGCTGAGTTCCAGCTGCTCCATGTGAGGACTGGCTGGCGGGTGGGACACCCACCCACATCCTGTGTTTACGCCTCAGTGCTTAGTAATCCCACTTGCTGTAAACTCCGAGTCAGTTCCTGGTGTGTCACCAGATAGGGGAATGAGCCTCCCAAGCTCATGGTCAGCCACCAGATGAGGGGTGGGCATAAACCTGAGGCGTGGGAACCCAGGCACATGACCATTTCCCTCCCAGGACTGTCAACAGAGGAGCTCCTAACAAGGACATAGTGGTAGACCATCAAGGCCTTAGGAAGGGAAGAAAGTCTCACTGACATGCTTCAACCAGTCCTGGAGGGACCCGGACTGTGGCTCCCACCTGCACAGTAGGACCTTCTAGCTTCGTTTTCTGGAAGGGAAACATGAAATGAAAGGCCGGGTGTATAAGAATCCTTTAAAAGCCATCAAGTGATTCCCTCGTGTTGTCCACAACCTAACAGACTCTGGATAGCAAGTGGCAATGTGTCCACTCCTTTCTGCCACTCGTTTCGGTGATGCTAGGACTTCCTGTGTACTGTCTGATTCTGTATGAAGGCTAGATCTGATGTATCTTACTATCCTCCACCAGCCCACTTCACTGCTTGCTCCTGAAGTAGTTTGACTCATCCGCAGCTCCCTCCTAAGATGTTGTGTTAGCAGCTTCTGTGTCCTTGTTAAGAGCTTCTCTGTTGACAGTCCTGGGAAGGACTTGTCTTGTCCTTGTGGCTAAGACAGTTCTTAGCTGACAATACTTATAAGACAGTCTCTTATACTGAGAGTCAGGTGGCCAGGGGAAACCTGAAGTGCGTGGAAGGTAAGCCTCAGACACTGGTCATATATTAGGGCTACACTCACTGCTCCTATGGGGAGGAGAAGGGCTCGCAGCCTCAGATTTTTGCTTCCCATTGAGAGGAAGACCGTGGCAAGCAGCAATCCATTCTAGAGACCTCAGAAGAATGAAGCATCCTGCCCAGAGCTTCATCCTAGTCTCCACGAGTCAATGGAAAATCTTCCAATACAGTGACTGACCACAGGCATGTCCAGGGAACAAGCCGAAATACTTAACTGTTCTCCTGTGTTTCACACATGTTGTTTCCAATGTTGGCAAACACCCAAGCCTCCAAGTTTACTCTCACATTCTTTTCTATTCCAAGAAAGAGGCTAATCTCTCCAGCCCCCATTCTGAGACTCTAAGCAACATTTCCAGAAAGGCTGTGTGAACCAGAGAGCCAGTAAAATACAGGAGTCTCTAGGGAGTATGTTCCTCCCTGCTTATAGAGTTGGGGCTCAGTAGGAGGCCTTGTACTACCTGACTGTTTTACCCCCAGACAGGACCCACCAAAGCCCCTCCACAACTTCATCCGTAAAACTCTCCAGTCAGCAGTAGGAGAAAGAGTCTCTAAAGAAAGCACCTTTGAATGAACACAGTTGTGTGGGATGGAAAACATAAATCCTTCATTCTGGAGATTGAAATATTCATCTAGGATAGGCAGTTGAAACTTTGGATGGAGGAGAGACAGGAAGGAAAAGAGTAACCAAGGATAAAAATTTGGTAAAATATGGTGAGGGACTATTCAGAGATGTTTGCCCTTAATTCTCAATGTGTCTTAAACTTTGAAATTTTTTGTTTTGACAGTTCAGGATCACAACAAGATCAAGCTGTCTTCAGAAGAGACAGTGAAGGAATGAGTGAATGTCATTCTGTGACATTCTGTGACAGCAACAAATTACACATTAATTGGTGGAGCATTTGTTTGACTAGGTCCAAACCCTAGCACTACATAAACTGGAAGTTTATGACACATCCCTGTAACCTTAGCACTCCAGAAGTAGAGAGGAGTAGGGGAATCTGAAGTTCAAGGTTATACTTGAATATACAGCCAGTTTAAGGCTACCCTGGCATACATGAAACCCTGTCTCAATAAAATAAAATAGTGATGTGCTATCATGTATGAATGGGTGGGAAGTACAGAGATGAAGGGGATCACAAATTAAGAACATCAGGAAATATGTGATTCTCTTGTCACTTTGGTGACAATGTTACACAGCAAGGCCCTAAATGACCCCAGGCCGTCTTCTGACACCTCTCTTTGACATACTGCCATCACAAGGAAGTGATGTTAGTACAAGTTCAAATACTTGAGAATCTGTTCATGTTTCTTCTAGAAATAACACAGGAGAAACAGCGGTTTGTCTGCCTCGGCCATTCCTAGGCCAGCCTCTCACAGCCTCTGTCAGTGGCTTTCAGGGAGTCAGGGCTGAGCCACCCTTCACCAGTGGCTCTGCCCTGGAATCCCTCTATGTGAGCAGCGTACCTTCATCAAAGTGGATCTGAATGAGAAGGCACAGCTGGGAAGAGAGAGGACCCATCACAGCTGAGGAGAGGGGCTCTAAGCCATCGGAGCTCAAGGGAGAGATGCTACAAGGATCCAGCCCAGCTCAGAAGGGCGAGACCATGAGGACAAGATGCCCTTCCTCTACCTTGGTGGTATCATATGAAGAATCATGCATGTTTTCCTCTTCCAGGAATGACTTCTCTCCAGCTCAGCATGCTGAGACTAGATTTTAATATCCGAAATAAGTCACCCCAAACCTCAACATTCCTAGATCCATCCATAAGACAGAACCCGTCTTCCCATGGGAGATGCAAAGATTCTGGCTATCTCACTGACTGGGTCTGCTCTCCTACAGCAGTCACCCTGTCCCTTGGTTGCATAAGTTCCCTTTGCTTCACTACCAGAGGTGAGAAACAGGGACCCATCCAGGCCAAAAAAAAAAAAAAAAAAAAAAAGAGGAAGTTTTTGGAGACCAGCCAGGCCTCAGCTCAGAGTCCCTTCCCTGGCTTGTTTACATTTCTGTCCCAAGAACCAGAAGAGGTCACAGTTATCATGAATATTTAAAGAAACCTTTGCACGTTCACAGATGGATCACTGATTCCACACCATCACAGGTAATTGCTGGAAGCTAGAGAGAAATGGTCAGCATTGGGCTGGAGGGAAAGAAGGGGAATCAGGAAAGGACAAGCTCATGTGCCCACAGGACATTACTGTGAGGTTCTGACCAATATCAGTCTATAGAAATAATGCCCCCAGAAAGAACGACTAGTTGGGCAGGGCATGGAGAGAGAGTGCTATAATTCTACATGTAGTTTAGAATCTTCACTGCAATCCATTCCTACTCACCTCCGGACTTCCATCAGGGCTTTTCTGTATTCCACCAGGGGGAAAAAATGAGAAGCCCACTCAAAGTGCCTGTCACTCTGATACAGTCAACAGCTAACTATGAGCTCCTGTTCCTGGGCAGCGTCTGATACCCAAACTGTCTTCACTAGTCTCCCTGAGTTCACTCACCTCTGCCGTTGGAGGTGAAATCATTACCTTCTCATTTCTTAGTTTTGGAAGCTGCTGGCTCTGCACTTCCTGTTTATTCAGATATATTTATCCTTCTCAGGTCTCTGATGTGGTTGAAGACTAGATAGTTATAGTCTCACAGTTAAGTTTTAACTTGTTTAGGAATTAAAAGGATGTTCTAGGTCTAAGAAGATATTTTTAAGTTAGTAATGCAAGTTAGGATGGAAACTGAGTTAGGTGTAAACTTTAAAATCATCGACATAGGTAGATAATAGAATATTATTATCAATTGCCAAATATGTATGGACTGGACATTGGGATTTTAAACTACATGTATAAAAGTTTTTTCCATAATTGTGGCCTAATTGTTCTTATTGTTTTTTATTGTTATAAGAAAAAGAGCCTTTTTTTGGACTAAAAGGGGGAACTGTTTATCGGGAAAAAGATACACCTTAAATTAAAAAAAAAGCAGATAGGAGGGTGAGGGGGAAGAGGGGAAGAGGGTGGGACTGGGAGGGGGAGGAGGGAGGGGACTATGATTGTGATGTAACTTGAAGAGATAAATAAAGGTGAAAAAAAAACCTTCTTAAGTATCTGTCCCAATTTTCCCCTCTGTAAGGATGCCAGACTTACTGAGTGTCCTGGATAGTTTTATGTCAACTTGAGAGGAGGTAGTCTCAATTAAAATGCCTTAAGGTCAGGCTGAAGGCAAGTCTGTGGGGCATTTTCTTAATTAGTGATTGACGCTGGACCATTGTGGGTAGTGCCATCCTGGTTTCTATAACAAAGCAGGCTGAGCATACCACTTCTGGGTATACATCCAAATGATTCCTTACCAAATCACAAGGAAGTTTCCTCACCTATGTTCATAGCAGCCTTATTTGTAATAGCTAGAAACTGGAAACAACCCAGATGTCTCTCAACCAAGAAATGGATTAAAAAAAAAAACTGTGGTACATCTACACAATGGAATACTACTCAGCCATCAGAAACAACAAAATCTTGCAATTTGCAGCCAAATGGATGGAACTAGAGAAGCTCATCCTGAGTGAGCTAACCCAGACTCAGAAGGATGCACATGGCATCTATTCACTTATAATCGGATTTTAGCCATATAGTACAGGATAACTATACTACAACCAATGCACCAAGGGGAACAGGAACATAGACTTATGTTTCCTGTCAATGAGACACTCTGCCCTAGTGGGGCTGCCTTGTAGGCCCCCAGAGTATGAGGAGGCTCTTGGCCCTCATATGACTGCTGAACTGGGGCAGGGGACTGACATGTAGGGACACTCCACTCCAGAGTACAGTTATGGAAGGGATAGGAGGTAGAGGGTGGGAGGGTGGATCTGGGAGGGGTGGAAAGAGGACACTGTGATGGAGATGTAACCTGAAGTAATAAATAAATATTTTAAAAAAAAAGAAACAAGGAAGCAGGCTGAGGAAGTTATAAGGAGCAAGCCAGTAAGCAGTACCCCTCCATGGCTTCTACATCAGCTCCTGCCTCCAGGTTCCTGCCCTGACTTCCTTCATAATGAAGAGATATGGAAGTATAAGTCATATAAACCCAACTTGCTTTTTTGGTCATGGTGTTTCATGACAGCAATAGAAACTCCAAGACACTGAGCTAGCACTACCTCAATACTTTATCTAAAGTTATTAGTCAGCAATGACCCCATTTCTAAATAGTTGAACACAAGAGAAGTCTATACTGAAGTTGGGGGTGCCCACCTGCAAAGAGACCAAACAAAGAGCTGCAGACATGTTGTTTATGTAGTCAGAAGACCTTTGCACCCAGAGAACTGCTAAGCCTTTGAAAGATAATAATTAGATAATGAAAGCCTTACAAGCAGACAGCTGTTAGCTGGGCTTCTACCAGATACTATGTTGGTTTCTGAGATGCTGTTAAGCACTATGGACCAGATGTCCCACAAGATAAAGATTATTCCACCATTCTAGTTCTAGAATAGAATTGGCCTTGTCTCAGTACATACAGGTCAGGCTCTGCCAGGCTGTTCTCCACACATCCTTTCTACCTTTTCACACTCTCTTCCTCAGTGTCGGTCCCAGTTTTGCTATCATTACAGATGCCATCCATATTGGATTAAGATCACCCCAGTGTCTCACAATGACCCGATCTCTAGATAGAGCCATACCCTGAGGTTTTGAAGTCAGGGTGTTCACATAGGAGGACTTCAAGGGTACTGTCCTTTCACTAGATGTTGAATCATTGTTCCTTCCAGGGACCTTACAGTACAGCCCTAGAGACAGTGATGCCGAGGGGATTTTTAGCAGATGTGCCAGTGAATCTTCCTACCTAATATCTAGATTTCAAATTCTTCCTTTAAAAAGGGCAGAGTTTCCTGGGCTGGACTTCATCAGCTCTGGGCCTCCAGGATGTAACCATGACAACATGTCTGAGTCTTTATTGGTCTTGTTTATGGGAACCAACAGCTGTTTGATAGGCTCCTAGGGATCTTTGCCCTCATTTATCCTGGACAGCTTCAAATAGCCCTGTCTGTCTGTCCACTAGAGATTGTGACAACACCCAGGAGTTCATCTCTAGTTAATTACTGCTATCATTTCTCCCTTTGACCCTGAATTGAAGGTCAATGATTGATGTCCCTCTCAGACCGTTGATAGCTGGCCAGTCAAGCTCCTGGTCATGTCAAATACTCGTCTTAATTTATCACAAAATAGGCTTACTAGGTTAAACAGATAGTAAATGCTTAAAAATATGAAGTTTGCCTGCTCAAACATTAGACAGATAGATTTAAAAATAAATCAATAGATGTCTTCAAAACCCTATTTTGGCATACAGAAAATGGCATTTAAAGATGTTTTCATTATTTTAAGAATTGTTTGGCTGGGCGGTGGTGGCGCACGCCTTTAATCCCAGCACTTGGGAGGCAGAGGCAGGCGGATCTTTGTGAGTTCGAGGCCAGCCTGGTCTACAAAGCGAGTCCAGGACAGCCAGAGATATTCAGAGAAACCCTGTCTCGAAAAACCAAAAAAAAAAAAAAGAATTGTTTGACTTAAGATAGTCAGTTCCCGACAGCTCCCATTGGACTTGGAAGGAGACAATGAGCATCAAAAAAAAAAAAAAAAATCTCCATCAGGAGATAATTCCTATTGAGCAGAAACGCCCCTGCTCTCAACAGACTATATACAGTCCAAAGATGGACCAGAGCTTAAATGAAGGTAAGTAGATGGCCTGATTCTGTAGAGACAGACTGGGGAAATCTTTCTTATTTCCTGTTGCACAATTTAGTCTGTGAGATATGCTTGGCCAGAAGGCCAAAGATGATGCTCCAATGGTATCAGGACATATTTGGGACTGTCTAGGCAGCAAAATGTCATTTTCTATTTGGGAAACTGCTCTCCTATGCTTTCTACTCACTCAAATAATAACTTTATTCCTTCTTATGTCTTTGATGGGGTTGAAGACATAATAGATATAAAATTTCAATTGAACTTGAGTTCTTTAAAATTTAAAAGGATATTTTCAAATCTAAATAAAATCTTTAAGTTTATAAATATAGGATACAATAGAAAATATTTAGGTTCAGAACTTTAGACACACCAAGATAGATGATTTTTTTTTCTTCTTCAAGATTGCGGATGTGGAGGCTGGAGAGATGGCTCAGAGGTTAAGAGCACTGGCTGTTCTTCCAAAGGTCCTGAGTTCAATTCCCAGCAACCGCATGGTGGCTCACAACCATCTACATTGAGATCTGGTGCCCTGGCATATATGTAGAGCAAGTACTGCATACATGATAAATAAATAAATGTTAAAAAAAAAAGATTGCGGATATGAGGGTGATCTGGCTGCGACATCTGTCACCCCATTGATCACCAGGGTTGATTCGGCTGATCTGGCTGGCTAGGCAGGTGTCCCCTTCCTCCCTCACCACTCCATGTGCATACCTCCCAAAGCTGCATGCTTGGTTGGTCGAAGAGGACGACCTTCCCTGAATAAAGGAGGATCATCTTCGGTCAAGGGTATACGACGAGTTGCTGCATTCTCCTGCTAGAAACTCCAAAGAAGCTCTCAAGATTGCCTGATACAAACAGGCTAAACATCATGTGTGTAACTTTTATATATGGTTTTCTTGATTGTTTCATTTTTGTTCTTACTGTTTTTACTATATGGGTTTAGCCTTTTTATTAGACAAAAGAAGAGAATTGATGCGGTGATGTTATGCATTCTAGATGTTAATTAATTTCCCAGAAGCCTGCTTGCTGTACACCAAGTGAAGCTGTGTTAACTTTCCTGTTAACGATTGTCTCTGATTGGTTAAATAAATGCTGAGGCTTGAGATTGGACAAAGTCAGAGGTAGGTGGGACTAAGGTGCTCAGACTTCTGAAGCAGAGAGGTCCATGAGCAGGAGAAGCCTCCAGAAGAGAGAAGAAGAGGAACAGGAAGGAGGACTCATGATGGGGTAGATGAAAGATCATTCCATGTAGTTTGGAACATCAGTATAGCATGGAGAGTAACAGTCCAAGGGGTCTGTTATATATAATGTATATATGGGGTCATATTTAGAGAATAGAATTATGAGCTAGCTTAGATGGGCTAAGATTGCACAATCCAGGCCAAGGCTTGTTAAAATCCATGAGGTCTCTGTGTGCTCACTTATAATGGAAGGTTAAGGATTAACACTGCTGAACAATTAAATATAATCTAAATATTGGTAAATAATTTAATTAGCATTTTTCTACAATAGACTTGGAGGCTCTCCTCAGTAAACCCCTCTGTCATCATGTCCTGTTTCTGTTGCCACGACAACACTCTGCTATTATAGACTCTTCTTATCCTTCTGGAACCATAAGCCAAAATAAACTCTTTGTTAAGTTACCTTGGTCGTGGTGTTTTACCCCAGCAACAGAAAAGTGGCCAGCACAGGGACCATGGCCAAGGGTGTTGAGACAGACTGCCAGCTGCTAATGTAAGGTTGTAGAAAAGTGGCCCAGTGGTGACTGGGAACTTGATGGTGAGAAGTACTGAAGGGAAAAGAAGTATGTCCTGTAGCCATTGAATCCCTGGTCTCCATGAACACTGCTTCCTAGACTGCTTGGACTGCCAGCAGACCTGGAGGCAGCTCCCCCACACTGAGCTTCATTCTAAAGAATCAACAAATAAACTGACACAGGGTTCTAACTACACTTTCCTGAAATTAATGTTAAAACTAGAGGCAAGCAGGAAACTGAAGGCTATGCACCAGCTCCTTATACCTCACCTAAACTCTCCATAGGTGATGCTGACCCTTTCATTGCCCTTTTTTTCTTTATTTGATTGGTGGGGTTTTTTTGTTTGTTTCTTTGTTTTTTGTTTTTGTTTTGTCTTGTTGTTTTTTAGACAGGATCCCCAAGGTAGTTTACAGTTTGTGATCCTCTTGCCTCAACCTCCAGAGTGCTTGGAGTACAAGTCTATACCACTGCATCAGAATCATTTTCTGAAGGCATAAATAACCTCTAGAAGTAATTGTAAGGCTGATGGGACAATTTTCAATTTCCAAAGGCATTTATGTACCTGCACGATCCCCACTGAAGATAACCCATTCCCTGAGGCCACCTGCCAGAAGTCAAAACTAGCCACTGGGCCCACAAGGATTCTGAAACAGTGAGAGGAATGAGGACAAGGGAAGCAACAAATTCAGCAGAGGGTGAGGCAAACAGTCCCAGGACCCTGGCTAGACATCTTTGGGCCAATTCGTATCAGCAGCCAGCAGATTCTAGAGCAGAGGTTCTCAACCTGTGGGTTGAGACCCCTTTGGGGTCACATACCAGATATCCTGCATATCAGATATTTACATAATGATTTATAACCAGCAAAATTACAGTAATGAAATAATTTTATGGTTGGGGCTCACCACAACATGAGGAACTGTATTAAAGGGTCATAGCATTATGAAGTTTGAGAAACACCATTCTGAGGTACCCCGACCATGGTCCTTGTAGGGCCTCAGCAGCAACACTCTGATACCCTAGTGTGAATAATGACTGCTATATCCATTTAAAGGGACCCAGGGCCAGGCAGGTGGATGTTTCTCAGACTCTTCTCCTCCTTCTCTCCGTTGATAGTGTGACATTGTCTTTAGCAAGGAGGTCACAGGTCAAATTCTACCTGAGCAAGCTCACTCTTGCTCTGCCCAAGAACCTGAAGAGAATGGATGTTCGAGGGACGCTGTAGAGAAATGGCAAAGACAGGACAGCTCCCAACATACTGAGCTACAGCTGGCACTCATATGTGGTGGGAGCCACCCACTCAGCCACTCAGTGCAGCCATGCCTTGCCTGCTGTAAACAGCTATTATTGCTGATCAAAGAGTTACAAGGACTTAATTACAGAGCTTTAAAATGAAGGAATGGAAAAGGTTTTCCCGATAGGAAACAAATGTGCAGTAATTCCACTCTGGCTGACTCTCCATGTCTAGCAGGGTCCTTCTTCTCCTGTCCTCCATGGTCTGGAGGCAGGACCATTCCAAGTGCGGATGAGTAGATGGTACATGACACTCATTCAGAGGATCAGAAGTGAGATTTCCCAACCCAAGTGGACAAGAACCGAATCTAAGACGGGATGGAAAAGAATGCTGGGGCCTAGACAGAAGCACTATAGATACCATGTGAAATGGAAAAAGAGAAAGAGAATCAGATTCAGAGTTCTCACCTCTGTGGCTCAGATTCATATCCAGGTGCCTTCCTGCTAAGGACAGCCAGAGACCACAGGAAGAAGAAACTTTAGCACTAGACAGATGTGTCACCACTGTTTCCTATTAGCCTAATCAACGAACTTTCATTGCCTCCTATCTGCCAGTCTCACATGCTGTCTGCGAGTTCAACAGGAATGCCAGGCCAGAGCTGTCACATCTTGGAGCACAGTAGCAGCAACCTCGGGCCTCCTGAATGCCCCAGCTCCTGAGTCTGCCCACAGGCACTCTTTTGGATACATGTTGCTGACAAGCATCTCTTAGGTTTAAAATCCTCCTTCCCTCATGCAGTAGACACAAACTCCTGGTATTTTTCCCTTTGATGTTGCAGTGGAAGGAATATCAGTAGCCTTGGGTGTATGTCTGAGCCTGTGTCTTGTCCAGTCTATTCTCTTCTGTGGGTAAAAAAAGTACGTAGAGTAGGCCACCTTATAGCCCTTTCCTGTTACAGAATTGTGTGGTCTTGAGTTTTCTCCTTTTAGTCTTTGCAGGACACACCCTGGAGATGGCTGTGTTCATCTGGGGTCTGGGAATAATATACATGGCAGTTCTTCAGGCCTTCTTTGAGCTACTTAAAGCAGGAGGACTGGTTTCCTAAGAAGACTGATCTGTCTAATTACAGCCCCACAGCACAGGTGGGGGGGGGCACACCAGGCAGACGCACGTGAGGCACAAACACTTCTGTTCTTCAGCTTTTTCTTTTTTCTTCTTCTTCTCTCCTCTCATTTCTTCTTTTCTTTTCTCTCTCTCTCTTCTCTATTTTCACTCCTCCTCCTATTTCTTCCCCATACCCCTTACTGTCTTTGAAGCATAGTCACTTGTAGCCTCAATTAGTCTGACTTGCTATGCAGCCAAGGTTGGCCTTGAACCCCTGATCTTCCAGCATCTTCCTCCCAAGTGCTGGAGTTACAGGCATGCACCGCCATGCCCAGTTTTGCCACTAAAACCTGATCTCTAGCTCCAAGTATCAGTGAGTGAAAGGCATCAGAACCGTTTTGTGTGACTCAACCAGCTTTCCCAGGTGTGTCTTGTTCACTCACTAGACAAATATTTATTCTTGGAACTTGTTAAAATGTAGATATTGTGACATCCAATTCTGTATTCTTAGTTTTTAATTCTTCTGATTAAACCTATTAGGCAAACTGAATGACCAAGGTTACTATATTACAATGTGTATCTCACAATTGGAACAAAATGTCAAGAAATGTGAAACCCCAGATGTTTCACAAACATTCAGCAATTATGAATCATTTCACTAGATTTAAATCTTCCTCCAAAAGGTCATCTCTTCAAGAGGAGGATTTTATAGTCAACCTGTTGTCATAATTCAAGTTTATACAAATTAGCACACAACTGGCCTATCAATGTCTTCAAAATAGACCTGCCCTCTTAGAAACACTAATTTTTTAAACTAAGACACGATGTTGTTCTTATACATTACAACATACTTGTAGGGGCTGATAGGTTAATATAAGTTAGATTTAGTGAATA
>CAJQZJ010031983.1:129040-150709 GCA_907164525.1 Lophiomys imhausi | reverse complement strand
TTCAGAAAGCTCGCTGATAGTCCTATTCCCATCTGAGTTCAGAGAGCTGCTGATAGTCCTATTCCCATCTGAGTTCCCCATGTTTATGTGCTTGCATGTGTATGCACGTCATTTCGCTTGGCAGTACATTGTGAAAGATGGTTTTTTGGTAACTCAGGAAGGGATTTATGTATTCCTCCCTGAGCTGCCTCCCCAGCTTCCTCTCCACCAGGATTAAGTCTGGAATAGCCATGCCTGCCTCCAGAACTAGATATCCTTTATATGAAATAGAGGAGATTGCTTCTCAGTGTTATTTTTGAATCATTGTAAGTCATTATTTCAGAAGCTGATAGAGTGAACTGACATGGCTGGTTGTCTCCTGAATGACGTTAGTGTTGTGTAGCACTTAGTACATAAACAGTCTTTTCTGGCTACGTGAGGGCATCTGATGTACCTACCATGGGCTCACAACATCTTAGAAGACTCTCACTGAATAAAAAGGTAAAGTTTTACATTTTGTGGAAAAGGCTCCCTATTTGACACTTTGTTTCAGTTCCTTCTACCCTGAGTAGAGCAGGAAAGACTTGTGTGTCCCGAACATGTGCAGCCACGTGGAAGGTTATCTGTCTCAGTAGCTTCCACCACAAATCCTGTGACCACCTGTAAAAACAGAGTGAAGCTGTCAAACAGATGTTGCAAACATGTACTATATGTATTATAAAATAAAGATTGCGTTCTATAGCTTTTATTAACCATTATGACTGTTTAAAATAGAAACAGGGTAAAAAGCAATCATGGAATTAGATATCTTAGCCACATATGCGTAGAATTCAGTGTTCTAGTGCAGTCTAGTCATTTATATGTAAAGAATATTTTATTATGAGAACTAGCCAGCTGAATATATTCAGAGAAGATTCACTTACATGTGAGTATTTCAGGGACTTTATTGTTTTTCTTTAACTGATAGCTTCACATTTCTTACCCTCTGTGAATACAAGCCAGACAGTTTTATATATGCTGGAGGGTTTTTTGTTTGTTTGTTTGTTTTGTGATTTTATTTTACTTAGATTTTTTTTACCTTAGAAATAGATAAGGAGAGCCGGGCGGTGGTGGCGCACGCCTTTAATCCCAGCACTTGGGAGGCAGAGGCAGGCGGATCTTTGCGAGTTCGAGGCCAGCCTGGTCTACAAAGCGAGTCCAGGACAGCCAGAGCTGTTAAACAGAGAAACCCTGTCTCGAAAAAACCAAAAAAAAAAAAAAAAAAAGAAATAGATAAGGAGAAACCTTTAAAGATAAATAAAAATCCCTGACATTTAATTTGCTTAGGAAGAGTACATAAAGGTATTGTTCACATCTTCATATGTTTTTATCCACCATGTCTTATTCATTTGTGTTTATAGCTGTGAAAACACAAGTTGGGGATTACTTTGTATTTATTTGGTTTGGGGAGCCCCACTTTAGTCCCCCCTCCATGTGTCTTGCAGTCTTCAGAAGTGGCCTCCCTTGCTTGACTTCTGGATTGCCGTCCTTCCTGAAGCCTAGACTATCTACCTGGTCACATAGACTTTTACTATATTAGTAATTAGGTTTTGAAGCTGATGTTCTCTCACTATGGTCTAGAGACCAGAGTATGTGTTCTGGCCTCTGAATTCTGGCTGTAGATACCTCAGACCTCAGCTGCCCTTTACTTTTTTTTTTTGTTTTGGGGGGGGGTTTTTGAGACAGGGTTTCTCTGTGTACCAAGCCTTGGCTGTCCTGGACTCGCTTTGTAGACCAGACTGGCCTTGGACTGACAGAGAGAGATCCACCTGTCTCTGCCTTTGCCTCCCGAGTGCCGGGATTAACAGCATGTGCCACCATGACTGGCAAGCTGCCCTTTTCTTATACATGAAATTTAGGGACTCCATTGGTTCTTCAATGGTTTGTTTTAGTCCAGACTCTAGATGACAGTATGGCTGTGAATGTGTGAGTTGAGAAAGAATAAATGTCTAAGAGTGCATGTGCATGTGTTACCACAGTGTGAAGGAGTCTGAGTATATGTGAATGAAAGTGTGTGTGTGTGTGTGTGTATTTACATGTGCACGTATATGCATGCATGTGTGTGTGTGCAGTTGTGCCTGCACATGCATGTCGATTTATGGATGAGAGGGTATGTTTACAGTTCTTTCCTAGGCGAGCTGTTCTCCTAAGCTGATCACCTTATTGTTTTGTTAAACATACTTTTTGTAAAGTACAGTTAGTTTAACTAAAAATCTCCTCTCTTCAGTCTCATCAACCAGGGAGTCATTTTTCTTAGGGGTTACTATTAAAAAGAATTAATGTAGGTGTCCTTCAAGACAGACCGCACCCTGCCCTGGGGAAGATGGTACTGGAGACCTCAGGGAGGAGGAAGAGAGCAGACCTGTGGCAAAAGCCTTTGTGCAGATGCGTCAGAGGGATCACACATTCTGGAGTGTTCAGTTATGATGTCTGGAGACAAAGTCCTTGGTGCATGCAGTGTGCCATGTACGACCACAGTTGCAAAAAAACATGGGGACGCTTTATCTCCTACAGCCTGTGAACTTGAGTATGTAATGTTTCTTGACTAAACAGATTATTAATTTCATTTAGAAATGAAATCCTCTGATCTTAAGGGACTTGGGGCTATTTCCTCTACCCCACCAAGATGCAGACAGAAAAGAAGGCTGAGGGAAAGAAGATGGCCCCAACAGCTGCTGCTGTGAAGAAGCAGGAGGCTGAAAGCATGGCAGACCTGCTTGAGAAAGGCCTTGAATAGGAGATTTAGTCTCAAAGAGATCTCACCCCAGTCCATTCAGCTGCAGCAGCACAGGGCTATGAGTGACGGGAAGTGCCTTCTGCTGTTAACCAGTCCACCCAGGCCCTGGGCCACCAAACACCTACTCAGTTTCTTAAGCTTCCCCACAAGTATAGGCCAAAGACGAAACCAGAAAAGCAGCAGAATCATTGTCTCATGCTGAGAAGAAAGCTGCTGGCTAAGGGGACAGCCCCACTGAGAGACCACCTTTCTTTTGAGTAGGGGTCAGTACTGTCATTACCTTAGTGGAGACCAGGAAGACTGAGCTGGTGGTTGTCAGCCATGATGGAGACCCCATTAAGCTGGTGATGTTCTGGCTGTTCTGTTCTGTGTTGCAAAATGGCATCCTCTACTGGATCTTCAAGGAGGAAGCCAGACTGGTGCACAGGAAGACATCTATCATCATTGCCTTCACATAAGTTAACAGAGGACAGAATAGCTCTGGCTAAGCTACTGGAAGGTATCAGGATGAATTACAATGGCAGATATGAAGAGATCTACCTAGAGGCAACATCCTAGGTCCAAGAATGTGTGCTTTGGATTGCCAAGCTAGAAAAGACATAGGCCAAGGAACTCTCTACCAAACTGGGTTAAATGTACACTGGTGAGTTTTCTCTTGAGCATAAATATAATAAAAATTGTCCTTCCAGAGAGAGAGAGAGAGAGAGCTAGAGTAGAAGAAAGGAGAGGGGGGAGGGGTGGATTGATTTTTGAGGTGCTGGGGAGATGGCCCGGCAGTTAAGAGAGCAGCACACTGCTCTTGCAGAGGACCTGGCTCCGGCAGCCAGCACCGACACGACAGCTCATGACCATCTGTAACTACAGTTCCAGAGAATTTGATAGGCTCCTACATGCACATCACTCAAAGACACACAAATACTTAATTTTTTTTATTTTAAAAGAGAGATTTGAGGTGTGTTCTTTCACTCTGGTGGCTCTCTATAATCTCTTATATTTCCAGGCTTCTCAAGGGCAGGTTTCTAATCGCTGGCAAGCATATCTTAACCTGTAAATGGTGAAGACCATAAAGGATGCTGGGTGGTACTCAGACTTTACATGTACCAGGATCTCCTCGCCTAAGTGCAAAAACAATTTCTCGCTGATTCCCAAGATTTTCCAGTTGGGTACCATAGGATGAGCCCAGGACTATACTTCTGAGTTACCAGGTTGTGTTGTTGTGGTTGCTTTTTTTGTTTGTTTGTTTTTCGAGACAGGGTTTCTCTGTATCCTTGACTGTCCTGGACTCACTCTGTAGACCAGGCTGGCCTTGAACTCGAAGAGATCTGCCTGCCTCTGCCTCCCAAGTGCTGGGATTAAAGGTGTGCGCCACCATGCCTGGCCATGGTTACTCCTCTTATAAAAAGACACAACACAGGTCTGGGAGGAGAGAATGGAGCCTGCCAATTCCATACTTGCTTTTATTCATTGCTGATACTCCACCAGTGTGTCCACAACCTTTGAAGTCCAGAAGCCAAAGAAACATTGATCTGTTCATGTCCACTGCTGCCTACCATTCTGGGTTCTGTATTAGTCCCTGTGAGGGCCCACTGTAGAGCCCTCTTTGAAATGGGTGCCACCATTGTCTAGTGCAGGGAACACCACCTCCACTTCCCTTAGGATTGCCACATCTGTCCCCTCCTCCCCTCTCTTTGTTCCCTGCCATAGACTTCTCTCACAGACAAGATATGGCTTTCCTCTGTCCTCACCTCCATTTTATAGCCATGGCTCCATCCTAAAAGCCTGAGACATTCCCCATCCCTGAATGTCTCCACCCGAGCTAAGTCCTCTTTCTTCATGGAATACTCTTGCCAAGGCTATGTTAGTGTTATCATTTCGTTAGTTCCTGCTGCTCCCCTAGGCTGCACAGGAGCTCCCTGAAAGCTGACACTGCGTCTGTCTTGTTCCCAGCTGGACCTTCGTTGTGCCACATATGGTTATTCAGAAGCTTGTGTTACAGGGATGATTGCCGTCTATAATCACTTCTGAACATTCTCCACAAATTACACGCTTTTGTATTTGTTACAACTTAAAAATCCAAAATTCCCCACGGCTCATATTTTCAACATTTTGTTTTTGGATACAATGCTGTGGTGAAGGCTGTAGGTGCTTTAGGAGGTAGGTCTGACTAGAACAGTGGGTCACCAAAAATGGGCCTTACCTGCTTCGGGTTATGGCCTCTATCTGCAGCCTGTGGATGGTAGTGTGTGTAGCTGCTGCCTCAGGCTCCTCCGCCTTCACTGTTGTGATTTGGTGAGATCCTCAGAACTGAGCTGGAACAACACTTTTGTTCTTTTTGTTGCTCTGTCAGGTACCTAATGTGACATTAGACTTTCATGTGTAAGCAAAGGGAACATCAGGTGACAGCCCACTCTCCGGGCCAGTGAACTCTCAGCTCTGCTGCATTTGATGTTTGTTTGGAAGGGAAGAAAGGGAGAAGATCTTAGCACGTGTTCTTTGCTGCCTGCCTGCCTGCAATTCCAGAAACATCTTCCAACAGCACCCTGGCCCCGTGTGCCTGCCTTTCTGCTTGAAGACTCCTGAGTCCCTTCCTCAACACTTGTTTTTCCATGTGACCTGCAGTAATTTTGTGGTAAAATCTTTATGTCTCTTTTTTATAGCTGGGATTTAACCCAGGGATTTCTGAATGCTAGGCCTCTATCTATCTGCCAGAAAGCTAAACACCAGCTCTTAATCTTTCCATTCTTAATTTCAACTTGTTTGCATGATATTTTTTTCTTTTTTAAGACAGGACCTCTCTGTGTAGCCCTGACTATCTTGGAACTCTCTATGCAGACCAGGCTGGCCTTGAACTCACACAGATCCACCTGCCTCTGCTAACTCCCAACTGCTGAGATTAAAGGCATGCGCCACCACATCTGATGGATAATCTTTTTGTTGAAAGCTCTTCAAGGCAGCAGCTGTTTGCCATCATTTTAATGGATGTGCTCCATATAAACTGACAGGGTACCAGTGATTATAGACATCAGCAAATGGGTGTGGTATTGTCACTGCTCATTTTGTCAGGCCGCCCACCACTCATTCATCACTCCCAACATCTATAATATTTCACCAGTCTCCAGGTTTATTTAATATTAAACTTTGATGTATACAGAAGTATCATTTTCATAAAGAAATGGTCTTTGCTGTCTTAAACAGCAACATGAACGCTTCTCTCTTAACTTTGTGCTCTGGTGGGACCAATGATGGTCTTAAAACACTGTAATTTCTGGGTGGAAAAATGTAGGTTTTTTGCTTTTTTTTTTTAAGAATTTGCAACCTCTGACTTTTATATTGAAAAAAAAATCTCTTCTAAGTACTTTAATATTTGAAATAACTATGATGGTAGGAATTCATCATTTCCCTTCTGTTAGAAGTTGGCAAGCCTTTTGTTTCTAATGTCTCATAGTAAACATGCTCAGCTTTGTGGGCCCTGTGGCTTTCCATTACTTACAACCTGTGTCATCCAACTGGGAGAAATTGCAGATAGTATGTGCCCAAGCGAGCACAGCAGCTTTCCAGGTAAACTTGATGAATGAACATTGAATTGATACTGGGATTTTATATTTGTTTGTACTAGGAAATAGTTTTCTTTTTATTTCCTTTCAGTCATTTAAAATAGAAAACTGTTCTTAGTTCACAGGCTCACCGTACACATTGGGATGAGCTTCTAACATGCTCAGACACACATCGAGGCCTGGACTGCGCGCTCTTAAGTACCAGTGTCTTAGAGGACAATTGCATACAGCGTTTTTTTTTCTCCCAGAGAAAATCGTCTTCTTCCCAAAATAAATAACAAAAAAATACGTTTGGTAAATGAAACACTGTAGCCTTCTCAGGACTGCAAGTGACTTTACTGTGTTGTTTTGCTTCTGATGGTGAGAAATTCACTAGGAGATGAGTGAATGACAGTATTTGAACAAAGGAATTAAAAAGAGTGGCCTTTGAGCTACTAGTTCTGATCCATTTGTTCAGCTCTTTGTTCTCTTGGTGACAGTGTGAGACATCCCACCCTAGTTGCTCTGGACTTTTGGCATAGGCTTTCAATCAGGGCCCAGCGGGGAGCCACAGCTGCTGGGAGAGGTGCTGCCCTTGTAGCACCCTAGACCGCACCTTCATGTTTGTGTAGAGTTGCCACTTTCTGTCACCCGTATTCATGGCAGTTTGTCCTCATCAAGTTAACAAGTAAGGACATCTTTTAAAATTTTTTATTTTAGTAACTGTTTCCATGTACCTGCATAATACAGAGATCAAAAACTAAAATTTCCTCGTAGGGATTTTTGTCTGGTGGTTTGGGGTCCTTAGATATCATGCTGTAGGTTGTTTAAATACTTCTCCAATCAGGTTTGTAAGTACTCCAGAAAATGCATCACAAAGACTATGCAACTGATTCTTTCAAATAAAAGTTTGAAAACCACCAGTTTAGAGGAATTAGAACCAACTGAAGGGGTGGGCAAATGGCATCTCCTCAGAGCACGCCACCACTAGATCCTTGAGTGGAAGATTGTCTTTTCTGAAAAACACACCTAACTGTAGGTGTGCAACATGAACATAAGTGAAAGCCACATTCTCCTACAAACCTAGTGAGAAGGGTGTCTTCAGTGGGGTGTGGACTGGCCTGTTAGAAACTGAGAAGCTGTGCTCACTTTTGCCCTCTGGTTCTGTTAAGCCCTGAAGCCTCAATTAAATCAGAAAGGGAAGAATCATCCTTCATTGTTCTTCCAAAAGTGTATTATGATCATGCTACATGAATTTCTTTTTTTTAAAGGGGAGACACCTAGTTTGGAAGTTTTGTGGCTGAGCCAAGAGCCAGCAGCACAGGCCCGGCGCCTGGACACACTGTTAGCTTGCTTCAACCTCTCCTCCTCCAGAGAAGAGCTGCAGGCGGTGGAAAGCCCATTGAGAGCCTTGTGCTGCCTCCTAATCTACCTCTTTGTCCAGGTAACGTTGAGCTCACAGTTCTGTATAGAGAATAAGATATTTGTGCATTTCTGTCCTTACCTACCTGAAGTGCTGAGTGTTTCCACAGTGCACATAATCCTTCAAGGTGCTCATGGAGACATTGAGGACTTTCCACAACAAGAACTTAGTGTATTGACAGGTCACTGGTAGTTCTATTTGTTCATAGGGTTGACTTCTCTCAGAATACTATGGTAAACATAGAAGGATAAATTATAAAATATAGTTTTATATAGTTGAGCTTAAATTGGATTTTTAAAAACATTTATTTCATTTACATGTTTGAGTTTTATTAACCCATTTCATGTATGCATGTGTACCACCTGTGTGCCTGGTGCCCATGGAGGTCAGAAGAGGGCATTGTATTCCCTGGAACAGGAGATATGAGTGGTGGTGGTGAGCCACCGTGTGGTGCTGAGAATTGAATCCTGGTCCACTGCAGGAGCAACACATGCTCTTAACCGCTGAGCCAGCACTCCTAAATTAGCCCTTTTGCTGTGCAGCATGAATACAATTGCATATCATTCATTATATGAAAACTGAAGTGAAACTAGTCTTATTTGGCCCAACCTACATAACAAAACTTATAGTCTGACTTGAGGAAGTCTTGGAAATGCATTTATACTAGTTACTTTAATTATTGCTACAATAAAATTCCTGGCCAAAGCAACTTAAGGAAAGAGTTATTTTGGCTTAGGGTCTGAGGGGACAACGATTCATCACCTCAAGGAAAACATGGTGGCAGGGGCTCAAGGCAGTTGATCCTATTCATGTGGCAGAATGAGAAATGCCAGTGCTCAGCTTGCTTTCCCGTTTTTTTTTTAATATTTATTTATTACTTCAGGTTACATCCCCATCACATTACCTTCTTTCCACCCCTCCCAGTTCCACCCTCCCACCCTCTACCCCCTATCCCTTCCATCACACTCCTCTGGAGTGGAGTGTCCCTACATATCAGTCCTCTGCTCCAGTTCAACAGTCATATGAAGGCGAACACTTTGTTTCCTGTCAGTGAGACACTTTGCCCTAATGGTGCTGCCTTGTAGGCCCCCAGTGTATGAGGAGGCTCTTGGCTTTCCTGCTTTTTTGTTTTGTTTTTTTTTTTTTTGAACCTGGGACCTTTGCCCACATATGGCCCACACGCTTTCAGGATGGCTCTTCCCATTTCAGCTCATGCAGTCTAGAAACTCCTGACACACCCAGAGGTTGTTTCCACAGTGATTTCTAAATCCCAAGGAATTAACAATCATGCCTAGTTACCTGTGAGAAAAGACACACAGTTAGGCTGTTCCTTAGACTGGCGCTTTAAGATCAGCCTCCAAATGTGACTAATTGTGGGTAAAATTACCTCATTTTAAGCTGAAATGGCTGTTCATGGATTTTAAAATCTGTATGTATGCTTGGCCTTGTCACAAATCCTACATTTGCAGGATTTTGTTTTCTTTATTTTTTCTTTATTTTTTATTTCTTCAAATTACATCTCAATAGCAGTCCCCTCCCTATTCCCCCTGCAGTCCCACCCTCCCACCCTCAACCCCCCATCCTCTTCCCTTTTTTTTTCTTTTAAGTTTAAGGTATATCTTATTTCCTCCTACAGTTTACCCTTTCAGTCCAACAAATGGCTCTTTCTCTTATAATAATAAATACAATACAGTACAACAGAGGTAATTAGGCCACAGTTATGAGGGTCATATGGCTTAACGTACATTCCCAATGACAAGTCCATATGTATTTGGTACCTGACTTTAACTTTCTACTATCTAACCATCTCCATGAGTTTAAAGTTCTATATCTAACTCAGCTTTCATACTAACTTGCCTCACAATTTTAAAAATATCTTCTTAGATCTATAACACTCTCTTGACTCCTAAACAATTCAAAATTTAATTATGAGACTCTAGCTATCTGTTCTTCAACCACCTCAGAGACCTGAGAGGGATAAATATATCTGATTTTATAGGAAGTACAGGGCCTGCAGCTTCCCAAACTAAGAAATGACATACCAGTGGCTGCCTGGACAATTCCCATTTTCTCTCCATACATTACAGCATCGATCTTCAGTCGTTTGGCCCTGTTTCTCTGACAGACATTGATTGTAGAGCAGGGGTTATGAAGGACTTACCTACCCTGTCTTGGCAGAGCTAGGCTGTCGACTTACTTGCTTCCAGGTTTTGTCCTTTTTGGACAGCATTCTGTCTACAGTTGGAGCAAGGGGCTTTTCCTACCAAGAGATAGGCTTGCGACTAATTCAATCATCTCCTACTGGAGATTCTTCGATGCGCATCTTCTACTTGGAGGAGAATAGGGGGTGCTGTCAGGAGTTGATATGTCTTGATATAAAAAAATCTAAAGTCACGAAAACATCTTTGAATGCCATATTCTGCAGATTTCTTGAGGTTTTTGAAGAGGCCCTATCTATCTCCTATATTAGGGTAAGCAGATGTTGCTTGTCTCTTAGCAGGTTTATTTCTGATTAGCTTAGCAAGTAACTATAATATGCTGTCATAGTACCTAACAGAATGACCGACTTGCATAACCATTAGTTTGCATTTCTTAATTATCCTAAACAGTTTATGACAATTAGTAGTAAAAGACCGAAACATCACATTTCATTTTTTTTCTTTACCTCCTAACCCTTCCATCCCATTTCTCTGGGGTGGGGTGTCTTTATATAACAGTCCCTCATCTCAGTTGAGAGGTCGTATGAGGGCCAAGAGCCTCTTCATTCATTGGGGATCTACGAAGCAGTACCATCAGTGAAAAGTGTCTCATTGCCCGGGAGAGAAAACTACTAAACAAACAAACCAATAAGCAGACAATAGATAAAAAAGACTAAAAAATAGAAAAAATATAACTAATATATAAAAAATAAAAATTAAAAATAAGAAGTCTATGTCCAAGTTCCCTTTGGTGTGTTAGTTGTAGTATCGATACCTTCTACTATATAGCTAAAATCCTACTATAAGTGAATAGATGCCATATGTGTCCTTCTGAGTCTGGATTAGTTCACTCAGGATGAGCTTTTCTAGTTCCGTCCATTTGGCTGCAAATTGCATAATTTCATTGTTCCTGATAGCTGAATAATATTCCATTGTGTAGATGTACCACAGTTTTTTAACCCATTCTTCAGTTGAGGGACATCTGGGTTGTTTCCAGTTTCTAGCTATTACAAATAAGGCTGCTATAAACATAGATGAGGAAACTTCCTTATGATTCCGTGAAGAGGTATTTGGGTGTATACCCAGAAGTGGTATGGCTGGGTCCTGAGGCAGAGCTATTCCAAGTTTTTTAAGATATCGCCAGACTGACCTCCATAGTGGTTGCACAAGCCTGCATTCCCACCAGCAATGGAGTAGGGTACCCCTTTCTCCACACCCTTGCCAGCATGTGCTGTCATTTGAGTTTTTGATCTTAGCCATTCTGACAGGTGTGAGATGGAATCTCAGAGTCGTCTTGACTTGCATTTCTCTGATGATTACGGATGTTGAGCATTTCTTCAAGTGTCTCTCAGCCATTAGGGATTCCTCCTTTGTGAATTCTCTATTTAGCTCTGTCCCCCATTTTTTGATTGGATTATTTGGTTTCTTGGCATTTAATTTCTTGAGATCTTTGTAGATTTTAGATATTAGCCCTCTGTCAGATGTGGGGTTGGTGAAGATTTTCTCCCAGTCTGTAGGCTGCCGTTTTGTTCGAATGACAGTGTCCTTTGCCTTAGAGAAGCTTTTCAGTTTCATGAGGTCCCATTTATTGATTGTTGATCTCAAGTTCTGAGCTGTTGGTGTTCTGTTCAGGAATTTGTTGCCTGTGCCAATTAGTTCGAGGGTTTCTCCCACTTTATCTTCTAGTAGATTTAGTGTGACCGGCCTTATGTTAAGGTCTTTGATCCACTTGGACTTAAGTTTTGTACAAGGTGATAACTATGGGTCTAACTTCATTCTTTTACAAATGGACATCCAGTTGGACCAGCACCATTTTTTGAAGATGCTGTCCTTCTTCCATTGTGCCGTTTGGCTTCTTTGTCAAAAATTAGGTGGCCATAAGTGTGTGGGTCTATTTCTGGATCTTCAATTCGATTCCATTGATCTACTGGTCTGTTTCCATACCAATACCATGCTGTTTTTACAACTATTGCTCTGTAGTACAGCTTGAAATCTGGGATGGTAATACCTCCAGATGTTTTTTTTTATTGTACAGGATTGATTTAGCTATTCTGGGCTTTTTGTTGTTCCATATGAAATTGAGACTAGCTCTTTCCAAGTCTATAAAAAATTGTGTTGGTATTTTGATAGGAATTGCATTGAATCTATATATTGCTTTTGGTAGGATGGCCATTTTTATTATGTTGATCCTACCTATCCATGAGCATGGGAGATCTTTCCATCTTCTAAAGGCCTCTTCCATTTCTTTCTTCAAGGGCTTGAAGTTCTTGTTGTACTGGTCCTTTACTTGCTTGGTTAGAGTTACCCCCAGGTATTTTATGTTGTTTGTGGCTATTGTGAAGGGTGTTGTTTCCCATATTTCTTTCTCAGCCCATTTGTTTGTTGTATAAAGAAGGGCTTCTGATTTTTTTGAATTAATTTTGTATCCAGCCACTTTGCTGAAGGTGTTTATCAGCTGTAAGAGTTCTCTGGTGGAATTTTTGGGGTCGCTTATGTATACTATCATATCTGCAAATAGGGATAATTTGACTTCTTCATTTCCGATGTTTATCCCCTTGATCTCCTTTAGTTGTCTTATTGCTCTAGCAAGAACTTCAAGTACTATATTGAAGAGATATGGTGAAAGTGGACATCCTTGTCTTGTCCCTGAGTTTGGAGGAAATGCTTCAAGTTTCTCTCCATTTATTTTGATGTTGGCCACTGGCCTGCTGTATACTGCCTTTATTATTTCTAGGTACGGCCCTTGTATGCCCGTTCTCTCCAGAACTTTTAGCATGAAGGGGTGTTGGATTTTGTCAAATGCTTTTTCTGCATCTAGCGAGATTATCATGTGGTTTTTTTTCTTTCATCTTGTTTATATGGTGAATGACGTTGATAGGTTTTCGTATGTTGAACCATCCCTGCATCCCTGGGATGAAGCCTACTTGATCATGGTGTATGATACTTTTGATGTGTTCTTGAATTTGGTTTGCTAGTATTTTATTAAGTATTTTTGCATCTATGTTCATGAGGGAGATTGGTCTGAAGTTCTCTTTCTTTGTTGGGTCTTTGTGTGGTTTAGGAATCAGGGTGATTGTGGCCTCACAGAATGAGTTTGGCAATGTTCTTTCAGATTCTATTTTGTGAAAGAGTTTGAAAAGTATTGGTGTTAGCTCCTCTTTGAAGGTCCGGTAGAATTCTGTGCTAAAGCCATCTGTCCCTGGGCTTTTTTTGGTTGGAAGATTTTTAATGACTGTTTCTATTTCCTTAGGGGTTATAGGGCTGTTAAATCTGTTTATCTGATCTTGATTTAGCTTCGGTAGGTGGAATATATCAAGAAAATTGTCCATTTCACTTAAGTTTTCAAATTTGGTGGAGTATAGATTTTTAAAGTAGGATCCAAATATTCTCTGGATTTCCTCAATGTCTGTTGTTATTTCTCCCTTTTCATTTATGATTTTGTTGATTTGTGTTTTCTCCCTCTGTCTTTTAGTTAATTTGGCTAAGGGTCTGTCTATTTTGTTTATTTTCTCAAAGAACCAACTCTTGGTTTCATTGATTCTTTGTATAGTTCTTTTTGTTTCTAAGTTGTTGATTTCAGCCCTTAGTTTGATGATCTCCTGCCTTCCGCTCCTCTTGGGACTGTTTGCTTCTTTTTTTTTCCAATTCACCCAGTTTAGCTGTTAATTCGCTAATATGAGCTGTCATAATTTTCTTTTTGAAGGCACTTAGTGCTATGAACTTTCCTTGTAGCACAGCTTTCATTGTGTCCCATAGGTTTGGGTATGTTGTGTCTTCATTTTTGTTGGATTTTAAGAAGTCTTTGATTTCCTTCTTTATTTCTTCCCTGACCCAGTGGTCCTCTAGTAAAGAGTTGTTCAATTTCTATGTGAGTGTAGACTTTCTGTTGATTCTTTTGTTATTGAAGTCCAGCTTTATTCCATGGTGGTCTGATAAGATACAAGGGGTTATTTCAATTTTCTTGTATCTGTTGAGGCTATCTTTGTGTCCAACTATATGGTCGATTTTGGAGAAGGTTCCGTGAGGTGCTGAGAAGAAGGTGTATTCTTTTGTGTTTGGGTGAAACGTTCTGTAGATATCTGTTAGGTCCATTTGGTTCATGATCTCTGTTAGACTCATTATTTCTCTGTTTGGCTTCTGTCTTGATGATCTGTCCATAGTTGTGAGTGGGGTGTTGAAGTCTCCCACTATTAAAATGTTTGGATCAATGTGCGATTTAAGTTTTAGAAGTGTTTCTTTTATAAGTGTAGGTGCCTTTGTATTTGGGGCATAGATGTTCAGTATTGAGATGTCCTCTTGGTGGATATTTCCTTTAATGAGTATGTAGTGCCCTTCTCTGTCTTTTTTTATTAACTTCAATTGGAAGTCTATTTTGTTTGATATTCGGGTGGCTACTCCAGCTTGTTTCCTGGGTCCATTTGCTTGGAAAACCTTTTCCCAGCCCTTTACTCTGAGGCAGTGTTTATCTTCAATAGTGAGGTGTGTTTCTTGTATACAGCAAAAAGATGGGTCTTGTTTACGGATCCAGTCTGTAAATCTGTGTCTTTTATTGGCCATTTGAGTCCATTGATGTTGATGGATATTAGTGACCAGGGGTTGTTATGTCCCATTATTTTGGTATAGCTGGCTGTCTTGTGTTTCTCTTTTGTTTAGTTGCTGTGGAGGTTTCTATTTCCTCTGTTTTCTTGGGTGTAGTTATCTTCTCTGTGTTGGAATTTTCCTTCTAGGATCTTCTGTAGGGCTGGGTTTGTGAGGAGATATTGTTTGAATTTGATCTTGTTTTCTCCTTCTATGTTGATAGAGAGTTTTGCTGGGTATAGTAGTCTGGCTGGGCACCTCTGTTCTCTCAGGGCTTGTAGGACATCCTCCAGGCCCTTCTAGCTTTTAAAGTTTCTGAGGAGAAGTCAGGTGTGATTCTAATGGGTCTGCCATTGTATGTGACTTGGCCTTTTTCTCTTACAGCTTTTAATATCCTTTCTTTGTTCTCTACATTTGGAGTTTCTATTATTATGTGGCGAGAGGAGTTTCTTTTCTGATCTAATCTGTTTGGTGTTCTGTAAGCCTCTTGGATTTTTACTGGCATCTCTTTCTTTAGGTTTGGGAAGTTTTCTTCTATGATTTTGTTGAAGATATTTCTTGGACCATGGAGTCGGGAGTCTTCTCTTTCCTCTATGCCTATAATTCTTAGGTTCCGTCTTTTCATTGAGTCCTTGATTTCTTGGATGTTGTGGGTGAGAGATTTTTTTTTTTTTTTTTTTTTTTTGGTTTTTTCGAGACAGGGTTTCTCTGGTTAACAGCTCTGGCTGTCCTGGACTCGCTTTGTAGACCAGGCTGGCCTCGAACTCGCAAAGATCCGCCTGCCTCTGCCTCCCAAGTGCTGGGATTAAAGGCGTGAGCCACCACCGCCCGGCCAGTGAGAGATTTTTTTAGCTTTCTCATTTTCTTTGGATGTTGTACTGATTTCTTCCATCGAATCTTCCATGCCTGAGATCCTGTCTTCCATCTCTTGCATCCTGTTTTTCATACTCACATTCGTAGTTCCTGTTCTCTTCTCTTGATTCTCCATTTCCTCTTTTAACTCTGACTGTGTTTTCTTTATTGTTTCCATTTCTATTTTCATGTCTTGAATGGTAGTGTTCGTTTTGTACATTTCCTTCTCCAGTTTGCTTGTTTTTGTCTGGAGATCTTTCATTGCTTTGTCCTTTTCCTGTTCAAGCTGAGTCACCTTGGCCTGGAGCTCTTTAATGATGTTATTCATTGTTTTGACTTGTAAAATTGTGTCTTCTTTGAATTCCTTCATAGTTTTAAGTTCTTCTTGAAGGGACTTTATCACTTTCCATAATGTAGAATTGTCATCGTTTTCAAGTGTTTCAGTTGTGGTGAGGTGGTTCGGGTTGGACGGAATAGCATTGCTTTCTTTTGTTGGAGACATTTCGCTCTGTTTTTTTTTTTTTTGGTCTGGGGCCTCTGGCCATGTGGAATTTTTTTTTGCTGTCTTCTGGACTTGGGTCCAAAGGGGGCACTGTGGTGTAGGAATAGAGTTGCCTTACTCCACCCCTATAAAGTGAGTCATTCAGTCCTGCCTCCCAGGTGGAGACCTAATTAATTCAGGTGGCGGAGCTGTGTACAAGTAAGCTCTGAATCCCCGCCGGAAGGGCCCGTAGTAGTACATAAGTCCGATATACGACAGTTTCAAATATCTTGCAGTTTGCCCGGGGTTGGTTCCTGTAGTGGGTAAATCTGCAGTTCAGCTCCAGTAGCCTTGCCGCTCCCGTGGCATGGAAACTAGCCAGTGACGTCACAGACTGCGATCTGTATTCTGAAGGCACTTTGCAGCGGATCTCCGCTCACTTCAAAGGGTCGCAACCTTTCGCCAGATAATTGGATCGTCTGTGTGAGACCTGGGAGTGCCCAGCAGGGTGGGGATTATCTCTGCGTGGTTTCTCTGAATCTGCCAGCTGGGTATTAGGTTGGAACTTACTGGGGGTCTCTCCTTTTGGGGAATGGGTTATCCCGATTCTCGGGTCCAGAGGCTTCCTAGCATGTCCGAGAGTTGGAAGGGGCGTCCTGCCCAGGCATCTTCCGTGGTCCCTGTGTAGCTGGGTGAGATTTAGAAGGGGTCGTGCCCTTTGTAAAGTGTCCTGCAACACTTGCCGCCTTGTGACTGTTGACCCCGAAATCAAATACGTCCGCGCCGGCCGCCGCCATCTTGGATCCCCCAGGATTTTGTTTTCTTTCATATAATGATGATGCCTCCTTTGGAATAATAAACGTGGAACAGGGTAGTGACAGGTCAACATTTCCAATCTCAGTGACCCTTGTCTTCTGGGTCACATGCTGCACAGTGTCTTTTGCAGGGGAGTTTAAAAGTTAGGGTGGCATAAAGCCAGTATTCTTTCTGGCTTGTGGGAGCCATTTTATCTGAAGAAGACATGTAAGCATTTTATTTTCCAGGTGCTCTTGGTTAAATTTCACTGATGGGCAACTTGTCATTCTCTTTCTCTCCCCCTGGTTTTTGCTGCCTCTGTGTTGTTCTCCTCCCTCTCAAAAACAGCTTCTGTGTAAGAGTGGGATTACTTCGTAAGTGGCTAGCACAGGGCTTCTGCTTGGTTCCCAGTGTGGCCATCGCACTGTGCTGGCCACTTCTATGTCAGTTTGACACAAGCCAGAGTCATTTTGGAAGAGGGAACCTCCATTGAAAAAATACCCCCACCAGATTGGCCTGTGGGCCTTTTCTTGATTGATGATTGATATGGGAGAATCTAGCTCACGGCTGGCGATGGCGTCCCTGGTCTTGAGTGTTATATGAAGGCAGGCTGAACAGGCCACCGGAAACAAGCTCCTCCTCAGCAGCCCTCCCAGGTCTCTGCTTCACTTCCTGCCGCCAGGTCTTTGGCTTCCTTTGACGATACACTATGGTTTGGGAGTTTAAGCAACCCCCCCATCCCAAGCTGCTTCCGGCCATGATGTTTATCACAGCACCAGAAAGCTAGCTAGACAGTCACATTAGCTGCCTTTCTCATTGCTGTGGTTAAATACCTGAGAGAAGCAGCCTCCTAAATGAGGAAGGGTTCATTACGGTCTATTTTGGTAGTTTGAGGAGTCGTGGTTTATTATCATGTGGAAGGCAGGGCAGCGGGGACACAGGAGACCGAAGGCCACAGTGAGGAGGGAAAGGAAGGTGAGGCTGAAGAATGAGAAAAGTCAACTCACTCTTCTGTCAGTCCAGGACCTATGCCCATGGGTGCTACCGCCCACATTCAGCACCCTCATAGACACACCCACCAGTGTGTCTCCATGCTGATCCAAAGTCCAGTAGTGTCACTGAAGATTTATTATCATAGTGGCTAAGCTCAGCCAGTGTCAGCCTCAGGAGTGTGTGAGGTTGAGTGGGAAGAGGCACCGTGTCTTCGGTCCCCTCATCTAGTAACTTGTTTAAAGGCCGAGTTAGTCCCTCTTTGTCTCCATTTGTTTTTCTCCCACACTTTTGCTGTCTTGATTCCACAGGGTGGGATGACCCTGATTTATGTTGCTGAGATCCAAGGACAAAGGTCACATCCAGGATTGTTGAAGATGGATGTTCCCCCAGCCCTGGACATGAAACCTCAGACTCTGAGTCATATGTTTTGCACATTTTGTGCAGAAAGGGCTGCCCTGTTCCACTGTTGAGAGCTTTGTGGCCTAGGGTTGTGGATGATGAGAGTAAAGGCTGTATTCTCCCCAACTACCTCTGTATCTGTGTGCACATGTATGTTTTCCTGTGTGTGTTTTAAACATACCCATATGTGGTAACTGAGATCCACATATAAAAAGTGTTGCTGGCCAGGTGTGGTGGCACATGCCTTCAATCCCAGTACCCGGGAGGCAGAGGCAGCCAGATCTCTGTGAGTTTAAGACCAGCCTGGTCTACAGAGTGATTTCCAGGATAGCCAGGGTTACACAGAGCAACCCTGTCTCGAAAAACCTTAAAAAAAAAAAAAGTGTAGCTCATTTTCAGTATGCTCATAGTGGCCCTCTTCTGTGCTTTTCAGGTGGACACGCTTTCCCTGGAAGATCTACATGCGTTTATCGCTCAGGCCTTGTGCCTCCAAGGAAAGTCAACCTCACAGCTTGTGAACCTACAGGTATAGTCCGAGTCAGCCCAGCCATGGGAGCAGCCATGCTGTGATCACGTGGTCAGCATTCTTTCTAGCCTTTTCCCTGCTGTACTTCATAGGAAGCACAAGGCAGACATGTTTGGTGACAGTGTCTCCACAAGTAAAGGGTTGTCATTCTCCATCAGCAACTCTTAAGATGGCTGCCATTTCTGGCACTAACGGCTCCTATACCCTGCCTCTCAGGAGCTCAGGTTGTTCCGGATGCTGGCCTGGTCATCTCAGTTTGAAGAGAAGCCTGTGTCAGCCTCCCTCTTCAGTGTCAGAGACGCACGGTGCCTTCTTCTCTAGTGTCCAAGCTCCCCTGTCACATCCGCTGTGTGCGCAGCAGGGTGGAGCCAGGCTGCCCTCCCTGTACCCTTACCCAGCACGGACTGCTTCCATTCACTTGAAGCTGTGTTGTCTTGTTCTCTGTGAGGAAAGTGGAGCCTCAGAGTCATGCACAGAACAGCCACTTTAGTTCTGCCGTCTCAAGCTGCTTGTGTTGAGCACAGAACTGCTTTAAACTATATATGTATGTGTACATTTTTAAAAATCCAAGATTGTGCTAGATCTATGTACACATTTTTATACTAACCTTCTCTGTGTAGCCATAGGTTCCCCAACTTACTGTAAATTTGAAAATTATTTTTAAACATTACATCTGTACCGGGCACATACAGACTTTTTTCCTTGTCATTATTCCCCAAATAGCACAGCATAACCATTTAGATAATGTTTATATTACACTGGGGTATAACTAATCTGGAGGTGACTTGAAGTATGTAGGAGCATGTGTGCACAGCAGTGTGCAAACACCAAATCATTTTGTTTGGAGGTTCTACCAGGGGACGTGTTTGGGTAACTTGTTCTCTAAGATTGAGTGCAGCTTCAGGAGGGACACACATAACATGGTGGGGGAGGAAGGGGACACCCACCTAGCCAGCCAGCTCAGCTGAATCAGCCCTTAGTAATCAATGGGGGTAGATTGCCCTTACATTCCAGAATCATTCTGTATGACGGACATGTTGGTTCTATGGATTTTTGGTGTCTTGAAACAAATCCTTTATAGATACTGAAGAATATTCATTGATATGTATATAAGTCAACTACATATGAAACCAAGGAATACACCCGACTTAGAATAACTGTATAAGTAAAAGTAATTTCTTACAGTTTAGAAAAACATACCAGCTCTCGTTGGAAGTGTGTAAAGGACAGTCCTATGCCCGTGGCACAGGAGTCTGCTACCCCTTGACCCTAAAGACATGCAAGAGAACTGAGCCTCCTTGAGAGGAATGTGCTCTCTGCCTGGCCGTGGCTGCCCCATTGAATGCAAGGCACATGTTCACTGGTTTCCTTTCACAGGTGTAACTCAGTGTGTGCCTCCAGTTTACATTCCTGGAGGACGTGCCTGCTTCTGGTACTCTAAGTAGAACACGTGACCATAACACAGATGCATTTAGGATTTATACTAAGGTGACGTCTGTCCTCCGTGGTGAGGTGCACTTCATGGGTCCAGCAGAAGGTTGAATCCTGTTTCCTGATCGAGTCTGTTAGTCTGTGTCTTTTTATTGGGGAATTGGGACCATTAATATTGAGTTACCACTGAGCAGTGTTTATTGATTCATGTTATTTTGTTGTGGTAGTTTTGCCCCTTGTTTCATTCTCTGTTCTGGGATTATTTATTCCCTGGGTCCTCTTTCATTTGGTTACCAGCTTCTTGGGACGGAAATCTTTCTTCTAGTGCCTTAAATATCTATCTACCTAGATATGTAGATAGAAATTGCTTAAATCTGGTTTCGTCATAGAAGGTTTTTCTCTCTCTGTAGTTGGTAACTGATAGTTTTGCTGTGTATATAGCCTGGACTGGCATCTCTTATCTCTCAATTTGTATCCATCCAGGCTCTTCTAAATTCAAGAGCCTCCACTGAAAAGTCAGGCATTTTTCTAATGGGCCTGCCTTTATCTACAACCTGCTCTTTTTTATCTTGTAGCTCTTAATGTCCTTTCTTTGTTCTGTACATTTAATATTTTGATTATTATGTCATGGGGAATTTCTTTCTTTTCTGGTCCTATCTATTTGGTGTTTTGTGCACTTCTTGTACCTCCATAGGCATCTTTTCTTTTAGATTGGGGAAATTTTCTTCTGTGAGTTTTGTTAAAAATATCTTCTGTGCGTTTGACCTAGGTTTCTACTCCTTCTTTTATATCTATGTTTGTGTCTGAATTTTTTTAGGTTTAACATTTTATTTGACTGAACTAACATTTCCTCTACCTAGTTCATGTCTGTTGGTCAGGTTTGCCTCTGAGGGTTTTGCTTGACATCCTAAGTTTTTCATTTCCGATTTTATTTCAGTTTGATTTTCCTCTAGTGATTCTGTTTCTTTGTTAAATTCTACTTTCATATCTTGAAATGTTTTCATTATTTTGTTCAACTGTTTGTTTCTGTTTTCATAGTCTTTATTGAGGCATTTACTTAGATCTTCTTTAAGGACTTTATAGTCATAATTGCTATTTTGAAGTCCTCGTCCTGTGCTTCAGCTAAGTTATTTTTCACAGGGCCTATTGCAATAGGATTTCTACCTTCTGTAGGAGGTGTACTGTCTTTGCTATTGATGTTTGTGTTTTGTTGAAACCTAGACATTTGGGGTTATGATGTTTGAAGTGTTTCTTGCTATAAACATCTTATCTAGTCTTTATTGCATGGGTGTTCCATTCTTTGGTTGATGTTCCCCACTTTGGATCCTAGCCAAGTGTGGTGGCTGTAGAGTCCCTGGTAGAAAGTGGTTGTCCAGGTCAGAGGGTGTGACAGGATGGAGATGGACTAGAAGGAAAGGCTGAACAGGGCTGTGGAAAAGAAGTAGGGGGACCGTAGGTCCACACCAAAGGGTGGAGTCTTCATAGAGGACAGGTAGGATAACAGAGTTGCCTACTGGGTCCCAAGACGCTGTTGCCGATGGGGACCCTGGTAGAAAATGGTTCCATGGGTCTGTGCATGTCACAGAGGAGTGCAAATGGGATAGAAGGAAGATTAACAGGGCCATCAGGAGAAATCTAGAGGGATCCTGTGTCCACATAAGGAGCAGGGTTCATTCCTGGGTCCACACAAGGAGCAGGGTTCATT
>CAJQZJ010031983.1:45293-120998 GCA_907164525.1 Lophiomys imhausi | reverse complement strand
CTTGTCCTGTGGGCTTCCGGTATAGATCGGCTGCATCTTGTCCTGTGTCACTCTGCCGTTGTGAGCGCACTGCAGGTCACTGGCCCGGTGTCACTTGCTGCACTCTGAGTGTGAGACAGAATGAGTGTCTGTGTACTGATGTGTTGACCATGTTCCCACAGGGAGGCTGGGGAGACAGGGCTCCCACAGGACAGGCTCCACATATGGCCATCCTGGGCAAGGGCAGCCATGGCGAGATCAGGGACCAGGTAAGAAGTTACCACATCAGGCCATCAACTGCTCATAGGTGCTGTGTCCCTTTACATTGTGTTTGTGCTGAAAACTCTTTCCCATGTTTCAAAACAAGCTATATATTTACAATTAGAAAACAAGTCAGTGTTTGGCTTACCTAATTCTTTTTTTGATGGAATGGAGACAAATAATAATGATCTCGCTTGATGGTGGCATGTCTGCTCCTTACAGCCTTATTTTCTACCAATCTATTCATCTCTTGAAAACCTAATTTTTTGTCATTTTTCAAAGACTTTTTAAAGGTTGCTAACAGAGGCTCAAATAGGAATGTTCTGGTATCTTTCATGTCATGGATTAATTTGTCATGTTGGAAATACGGCTTCTCTCGTGTCTTATGGATGCACTGATAATCACACTATACTTATTTTGATATGTAATTATTTGCATTTAAATATATTGAGAACCTCTCATCAGGATTTAAATTCAAATCCCTCATAGGTTTCAGAGCTAAACTTGATAGACTGAAATTACCTAAGATTTATGGTTTTGTCCTTTATAGGAACTCAAGTGTGGTTTTTACTGGTGTAAACTGTGTGCAGATTCATGTGTTGCTCAGAGCACTGTAAGGTACCACATCTCTTTAGTACCAACCCAGCGGCATTTTTAGCCAACCTTGGGTACAGCGAGCACAGGCTATTCCTGTGATGCTGCTGAGAAAGGACTCTCATCACATGTGTACACTGCCCAGGCTGTAGACGCATACGTGTAGAGTGCCCAGGCTATAGGCACATGCGTGTACACTGCCCAGGCTGTAGGCACATGTGTGTACAGAGCCCAGGCTGTAGGTGCATGTGTGTACAGAGCCCAGGCTGTAGGTGCATGTGTGTACAGAGCCCAGGCTGTAGGCGCATGTGTGTACAGAACCCAGGCTGTAGGTGCATGTGTGTACAGAACCCAGGCTGTAGGCACATGTGTGTACAGAGCCCAGGCTGTAGGCACATGTGTGTACAGAGCCCAGGCTGTAGGCCCTTGTGTGTACAGAGCCCAGGCTCATGTTCTTGAGTATGGGTTTGGAGCAACATTGGATCTGCTGTGTAGTTTAGAATAATTCAGTTCCCTGTGGCCATCTTTGAAAGGCTCCTCCCTGGCAAAGGAGAAACACTGTCAGTACAGACTTAGGTTGGCTTTTGACTTTCCTTGAACCAGCTGAACTTAACAGAGAGTACCCTGCCACTGACTGTCCTCTGGGCCTGTGGTGGAGCTCCAGCTGGAGCTCCCCAGAAGCTCTCCCCAGGACAGCCTGTGTGCTAGGCTCCTGGCTACAATGCCAGGTGGCCCACAGCTCTGATCTGACTCAGACAGAGGTTTGCCCAGAAACATGGCATGGGGGCAGGCAGAAGTCTGAGTAGGTAGCTGTCCCTTAGGGCCAAAGGCCACCAAAAATAATGAAAACCTGTACGTCTTTGTTGTAAAGCTGACCATGACCCTGGTCCTGGCTTTAACCACTTGGGTTACGTAGGATCTAGGCCTGGGCCCAGCCATCCGCATGTCCCACCCTGGAAACGTTTGAGTAGTCTGAATCCTGACACAGGGCACTAGACTGTAAGTTGGGCTAATGCCCCTGAGGCTTTGCCCTTTGCACTTTTGTACTGGGGGAAAGCTGCTGGCCCCTCTTTGAGGCAGGTGGTCTCCATTGATGGTCCTTCCCCTATAAAAATCACCATTCCCTCACCCGGCCTTTCCCTGCCAGCAGCAGCAATCAAACTTGCCTAGTATGCTGAGGAAGGTGATGCCTTCTTTTTGTCCCTTTTGACTTGCCATTGTCCCATTCCCATGTCCAGAATCTCAGAGCAGGGCCAGGTGATGGCTGCACACTTGTGGGCAATAAGAGGTTGTAGTTCTCTAGCGAGCCCAGCACCGTCACCAGCTGCAGGAAAGCACCACCAGTGCTGTCTGTCACATCGTCACACTAGACTGTGACTGATGACTGTCTCAGGTGACTGTCCTAGCTCCTTGTTCTCGGTCAGGCAACTGGCTTCAATAAGCCTGCATACAGTGCTGTGATTCCTGGATTCATGGTTGGTGAGTGAACATAACTGCTACAGCTGAGTAAGAAAGGTGGTGAGCTGCTGTTTGCAGAGGTGCCATGAAGCCAGGGCCCCCACCAGTCACCTCACCTGTAGCTCTTAGGACAGTGACACCATCTCATAGCCCACACCAGTGCTCCACTTAAAAAACAAGGCAAGGAAATCTGCTGAAACTTAAGCCCCTACAAAGAGCTGTCTGTATCCACAGAGCCCTTTCCCAGACTGACTGCCCAGGTAGAATGTCATAAGAATTGGATTATTCTCACCCTTAGTGTGATGGCAAAAACTACAGGGATATGTGTCAGATACACTAGGGAATCAATTCTTAATTGGGGTTGTTGGTCTCTTCACTTTTAGAGAGCATTGAGCATGTCCTCTTATAGATGAGAATTGTAGAGTGATACTCTTCTCATCCCTAGGAGAGATCCTGTCTGAGTCCTGGTCTCTGCCAGAGAGATGTCTACCCTAGAACCCACATCACTCAGTGTTTCCAGTAGCCCAGAGACAGCATGGCCTCTGTATGTCCCACCAGGGTGACAGCTATCTTCATGGACCAGGATGCATCCTACCTATGTGACAATGTCCTTGTGGTCTTTAACCACATGCACAGTGGGTACAAGTTTTAGGGCAGTAAGAATGAAGGCCAGTGAGAGAATGGTGTGGCTTCCTGCTGGGCCTGAACCTGAGGAGGAAACCACAAGTCAAGACAAGTTGGAATTCTAGGTCTGGAACTACAGTGGGTGAGCTGGAAGGCAGGTCTTCAGTTGTCTGAAGGACAGCTCCTCAGTGGTAATCCTGTCTAAGCTGTAGGTGTCTTCAAGGGCACTACTCCCATTCTTGTTTGTAAAAGCAGTTACTATGAGTGGGAATTGGAAACACAGTGCAGGACCCAGGGCAGCAGCCACAACTCTTCTGGTTCTTTGTATGCTGTGCACCTCCTGAGGTCCTAGTCCTTCAGCCCAGCTGGTCTACAGCGCTCTCACACACATCAGTGGTCTCAGCTGTGGCCTGGCCTGGGAAGATACACTTTTTCTGGGTATTTTTGCACCTTCAGGACTTGGTCCTCTCTGAGCCCTGGACTCTTACGCCCCCAGCATCCTACATGCGGCTACTTCCCGGCCCTTTGTCTGGGCCACAGTCCTATACCCCAGCATTGGCATCCCTTTTGAGAACTCGACCCTCACCAGCTTAATGAAGCAGACATGGTGAAAGAAATCTGGACAGCAGTATGTTTTCTGATTGTGTGTTCTACATTGGTTTACTTTGCGTGTATGTACTTCAAGTAGTGGATGACTGTTCAGCTCCACAGGGCAATAAAAACAAAGGGCTTGCTCTTGTTGGACTCAGGGACTAATGCCATGCTTCTCAGCATTTTCCCAGTGTTTCAGTTGTAAATCTAGTTTGCATGTCCCTAACCACCATTTCTGACATACGTCTTGAAGACTATGCTTACACATATAAACAAAAGGCCAGAAAAGCAGTAAGCAATTCTCCTGACATAAAAGAAAAGTGTGAGGCTGTCATCATTCTCTCAGATGTGCAAGCCTCGGGACACACAAGGCCCTGGACAGTTAGTCCTGTCCAGATTGCATGTGCGGTCGTGCAGATCTCTTCACTCAACTGACAGATTTATAGCTTCCATCAGCCTGGAAAGTCCAGGAGTTGGCTTCTGTCCTCCACCTACATGGCCACACTAACCCCAACACACTGGGAGCCTTAAGTGGCGTGTGCATTATCTAGGTTAAGACCAGAGAAGTTCATTTACTGCTGTCATTCTGGTCACTTGGAAACAAAAACACAGTACTGGCCACATTAGTCAAAACCTAAAAACTACATAGACATTGTGCCTTGGTTTGAGACTTGGGTCTTTGAAGGACAGCTCTACTTTATTGGAGCTGATTATAATAGAAACATAATCACACTGTTGATTATGAAGGTTGGGCTGGGGAAAATTCTAGGGACCTGAGACAAAGAGGCCAATTTGAGTAGTCTGGTGCTGGGTTGATGTCAGGTTTAATGGCTAGAGGTGAGTCTAGAAGCAGCTAGGGCTGTATGTGAACAAGGACAGCACTGATTGGCACATGCTGCTGCTGCTGCTGCTGCTGCATTATACTCTGGTTATGTTGTCTTTTTCCTTAGTTGGAGCTTGTGGCTGTTGTTTTAAAGATTAGGCAATCTACTTTTTCAGTGAAATTACTGAGATTGTGTTTTGGGCCAGGACATTTTTTGCAATTTTGGGGTTTTTCCTGCCTTTAATATTTTTGTATTTCTTTAACATATAAAGTAGGAAATTGTTACTATTTCAAGATTAGAAAAAATGGACAAAATTCTTCATGTTGGAAAAGACTCAGAATGCTTTGTGTTCAAAATGGCAGTGTTCAGTCTGGGCATAGTTGACACATGTTCAGGGTCTGCAATAACAATGTAACTGTATGAATGTGGGAATGTGGGCCCTATGGGAGCTGAGCCTTAGGGTCACTGCAGGGACTGCAGCCTGGCAGATGGGGTGAGGGTGCACTCCACAGGTAGTCAACATCTAGGGCCCAACCCAGTCACCTTGTGAACAAGTGGGTGGCAGAGTAGACGCTTTGACCCCTCCCCAGCTGGTGAGGAAAATGTGTTAAATTCCACTAAGAGCCATAAACTTAGATGAGATTTGTCACATTGCTCCTTCTCATGGTGACTAAGAGGGGCTGGCAGACGAGGAAACTACAGGATGGAAGCAGAGATGACAAGAGATGAACTGCTTGGTCCATAACCCTCACACTTCAGGGGTCATTAGGAAGGGCATGCTAAAGCCATTGCTTCCATCTACCTAAGAAAGCCAAGAGCAAGACTTGCAGGAAAGTGTGGTTGTTGTTGAGGATCTCACTATGTGGCATTATGCTGCCTGGAACTCCCAGAGACCCACCTGCCTCTGAGTCCTGAGTACCACCATGCCCAGCCAAGAAGTGCTGTTTTTAAGATGTGGAGAATGTCAGTTTTCTTCAAGGCTAGTTCTGCTCTAAGCATCTTCCCAACACCCCCTGTCTGTCAGAGGCAGGAAGTGGCCAGCTACACTGTGGGGTTGGGGCACTTGCATGCTCTGCTCTGGAAAAGCCACACGTGGCTTTTTCTGTGCTTGGCAGGAAGTTCTCTGAGAGCCATCTGCATATGAATTTCCATTTCCAAAGTCATTAGCAGTAATAAACGTCTAGATGTCCTGCAGATGGTCAGAACTGGCACCAAGAGAAATAATTTTGACAGTTTCCTTCTAGTAATAGCACTACCTCCTAATTAATTGCTTCCACTTTAATGGAATAATTATAGAGCAAAATTTAATGACAGGTGGTCACAACTGAAAAATGTGTCTTCCAATACAACTCAGCACTCTGTCTTTATGCATACTTAGAACTATGCCACTTTTTTGAGTTAGTGTTTGGAGACATTTCTTCTTACGCTGGTATTTGTATCTGTTTGGTACAGGAGGCAGACAGTATGAGCATGACCAGTGGAGAAGATACTAGGTGTCACTCAGGTAAAGTCCTCAGCAGCATCCTGAGGAGTCAGTAGATGGGGACCAAGTGGTCACATGTGCCAGCTTCCCAACTGGAGTCCTCCATCTTAGTTCAAGACGCGTTTGCTTCTTCCAGAAGAGTGTGGAAAGAGGATGTAGCACCCGACCTCCTCCTGAGCAGATTCAGAGTGATGTCACCCAGTCTCATCAGCGAAGAGATTCCAACTGGGACCACACTTTAAAGAAAGAAAAGTTGCTTTTCAAAGGTTCCTCCCACGTGTACTATAAAAAGTTTCCTTCGGTTTGTTTCAGAGGTTGCCCCTGACTCCATGACCCAGAACATGCATCATCCTGTATGCTTTCCTGATCTTAGCAGGAGTCTAATTTCATCATACATTTTCTTAATATTAGATTGTGAAAATGTTTTCCCAAATCATTATTAGTCTTTGAAATCACAGTGTCTTAGTTATTTTTCTGTTTACTGTGAAAATGCACCATGACCAAAGCAACTTATAAAAGAAAGCATTTAATTTGGGGTTTACAGTTCCAGGGGGGAGTAGAACCCATGACCGTCATGTTGGGTCGCATGATTAATGTGCTAATGAAGGCTAACTGGGAATGAATGGCTCAGGGTTTTCAAATCTCAAAGCCCACCCCTAGCGACAAATCTGCACCAGCTAGGCCACACCTCCTAACCCTTTCCACCAACTGGAGATCAAGCCTATTAGCCTATGGGGTTGTTCTCATTCAAACCTCCACACATGGTATCTAATAGCTATACGGTCTGTCAGAAATTACTTTTTTGTTAGAAGTTCTAACAGCAGTAAGTGTTCAACTGTTGGTGGTAGTTTTTTTTTTTTTTTTTTTTTTTTTTCCCCTTGATCCACACAAGTGTTTGGATAGGAAAAAAAAACCTAAATTCTTGCTTTTTTTGTGGGAGAGTTGGTTCTACTTGGAGGGAAGATGATTCAGCAGTTAAGAACAGTGGCCGCCCATCCAGAGATCTAAAGGGTGATTCCCAGTACCCACACAATGGCTCACAACTGTCTGTAAGTCCAGTTCCACAGGATCTGAAGCCTCTTCTGGTGTCTGTGGGCACCAGACATACAAGTGATGCACATACATACATATAGGGAAAACACCCATAAGCATGAAATAAATAAGTAAAATATTTTTTAAAGAAACATGCCGGGTTAGGCTTAGAAGTCAGGGTCTTCTTTAGCCTTCATGTTATTATCTATCCCACTGGGAATGTGAGTGAGAGCTGCTGTACCTACCCAGGCCCTGTGGCTGTGCTGTGTCTCTGGGGACACCTAGTTCTCTTAGGAGACACAAGCTCTTCTGCTCACTGGAAGATGTATCCTTCCTGTGCTGCTGTCTTTAGGATTTTAGTAAGCGTCTACAAATGTCCATTTTCATCTTTACGCTGACAGTTCCCCAGACCACTGACTCACCGTGCTGTGCAGAGTCTCGGGGCTCGCCTTGAAATTCTTGTGTTCACCAGAAAGGTTTCTCTGTGTCCCACGTCTGAACATGGTTGTACTTGTCCAGCTTCTTTGTGCCCCTGAAGGACTTCTGCATGGTGTGCCTGCAGATCTGCAGCTGCTGCGACTCTTCTGCCTACATTTGGAACGGGCTCCTCTGACCCTTCCCTACTGCTCACTTTGGGTCCTTTCAGACATTGCTGCCTTTAGAAGTTGTGTTTCTTGCTTTTACTGGTGTAACTTTGAATTAAGATTCTGATCTCTTAGATTGAAAGTATATTTGTATGAAGTTGTCTTCTGTCACAGAGTCTGTATTGTGACTTTAAACCTTCAAATTATGCCAATAAAATATGTTGTCTGTCAACCTTAAATAAGCCATTGTGTTGGTGGCATATTTATCACATTTAAAATATTAGTGTGTGGAGCTTTTCCAGTAAGAATATTGCTTGTTGTTTTCCAGTCAAGTCTTGTGATAGAATTTCCACATATCAATTTAAAATAAAAAAATAAATTTTTAAACTCATAGTTCACTTTTTTTTTTTTTTTTTTTGGTTTTTTGAGACAGGGTTTCTCTGTGTAGCCCTGGCTGTCCTGGAACTCACTCTGTAGGCCAGGCTGTCCTTGAACTCACAGAGATCTGTCTGGCTCTGCCTCCAGAGGGCTGGGATTAAAAGCATGAGCCACCACACCTGGCCACTTTTTTTTTTTTTTGTGATGCTTCCTATTTTTTTTAATTTATTTTTTATGTCTTCAAGTTACATCTCAATCACAATCCCTACTCCCCCCTCCAGTCCCACCCTCCCACCCTCTTCCCCCTCAACTCCCCCGTCCACTTCTTTTTTGTTTAAGTTTAAGGTATATCTTTTTCACTTTTTTTTTTTAAGGCAAGGTCCTATTCTATTGCTCAGACGGCCCTGTGAGTCCCAAGGCATAAGTCATGTCCTCCTTTTGTATCAAACACTCTGTCATGGTTTTAGGCAGGCATGCCATATCTTTATTTTTCTTTTTTGAAAAATAATGTTGAGCCCAGAATCCTATAGTCAGTTCCTAGAGTAGGAAAAGATCAACACATTTTCATGAATCAAATTTTGGACCCATATATCCTTTCTAAGAGGAAATGGGTGTGCCCTGGTAGGATGAAAGCTCCTCCATCCCATGGAATGCAGAAACTGTATGAAGCAGTGTTGGGCAGAGAAACCAGTGTAATGTGCAGGCCACTAAGCACTTTTGAATTGTAAAAGCAAGTAAGCCAACAGAACAATGGGCCACAACTCTGGATTGTCACAAGGAACATGATGAGCAGGTCTGCAGGAAATGGAGAGTGAAGACACATTTCCTTTTCTTGCTTATAAAACAATATTTTTATTAGCTGTCAATATTTTTAGAAATATATGCTAAAATGTAAAATATGATATGAGCTACAAAAGAGTGAAGAGCAAAAGCCACTTACGGTCTATGCTGGAATCAGTTCCAAAGTACAAATAAAATGCAAAGATAAATAGTGTAACACATTTGTTTTAGAAAAGAACATGTCAAGTACAACAAAATTAATGACATATATATGAAAAAGTTAAGAAATAAGCGTATTCTAATGGAATAAGAGGAGCAGTAAATGCCTTTTGGTCTATAATCATTGTGGACACATGTGGACAGTTCATAGGACCTAACTCTGTATTAGCCCAGTCAACTTCAGTCAAAATAATAAAATTTAATTTACTGAAATCACATTTTCTACCTGTAAGAAAATAAGAAATAGCAACAAAAACATAAAAGCAAGACTTTGCCCATAGCAATTAACTCACTGTTCTAAAATATTCATCGAGGAAATTACTTGCAAGTTTATTTTAGAAAGTCTAACAAAGGTGCCACATTTAAAAACTCATTGGAGGGGAGGGAAGTCACAGAAATCGCATCAGGACACTCCAGAAGTCCCTGACTCCAGCCCAGCAGCAGTCGGGCTCGCACACCGTTGAAGCTGGCTGGCACAGTGACCCTGAGCAATACATTGTGGTTAATTTCTACTTATTTCAGTTCCTTACCTGGTGACAGCCCTGGTGCATGTCTGCTTCAGGCTGCCAGAACCAAACGAGCAGAACACCTTACTCTCCAAACAGTACGGCGCTTTGTGTGGCAACTGCTGTTTTTGTTTCCTGAGAACAAGCACAGAGGCTGGCTGGCACATGCCAACTTTCCTAGCTTGAATAACTTCACAAGGTTTAAAGGAAGGAACCTGTGGGTAAAGATAAACTATCCCAGACGAAATCAAGACATTGGAGTCACTGGAGTTTATTAAAATCTTAAAGATGCTTACAACTCTAAAGAAAGGCATGAATAACATGGATTAAGAAATGTATGAAAAAAATGAGACTATATATATATATATATACATATATATATATATATATATATATGAACCAAAAAGAAGTGTAATAACAGAAATGAAAAATTCCCCAAAGGTATTCTAGAGTAGATTTGAGGAGACAAAAGAGACAATTTGGAAGGTATTAAGCCTTAGAAAATTAAAGGATAGAAGGGAACAAGGAACCCATGAAGCCCTTTACTACTTTTCCATTGCTGTCATAAAATACCAAAACCAAGGAGACTTTTCTCTAGAAGAGTTCATTCAGGCTTCTGACTCCAGTGGGGTGAGACCAATGGCAGAGGGAGGTGCAGCTGCAGCAGCTGGAACTGGAAGCCAGCAGCTCACATTCTTAACCATAAGCACAGGTGGAGCAAACCTGGAGCAGGGCAAGGCCACAAGCTCTCAAAGCTTACCCACAGGCACGCACTTCCTCCAGGAAGGCCACACCCCCAAGCCTCCCAAACATCACCCCCAAATGGGGACCAAGTGTTCAGATGTCTGAGACTATGGGGAACATCTCATTCAAACCACCAGAGGCTCCACCATGCTATAATAAGAATGTAAAGTTTAGAACATAAATGGAGAAGCCCAGAAAATGTTTAAAGCTCCCCCAAAGAAGAATGTGTACATTCAAGAAAACAGGACACATTTGGAAACACACACAGTCAGACTTGTGAGGGCCAACAACATAGTCTTGAACATAGCAAGCGAGAAATGACTTATTGGATACAAGGCACTCCCATGATTATCACTGGTTTTGTTTTGTAAAGTCTTGGGAGATAGAGGATACATTATATATTCAAAACGCAAAAGAGAGACTAGAGAGATGGCTCATCAGTGAACACCCACATGAGGCACCTCCTAAGTGCCTGTAACTTCAGCACCAAGGGGATCTGATGCCTTCTTGCCTCCATGATAGATATCTATCATGCACACGCTACACGTACAGACCAGCAGGCACATAAATACATATAAATAACTTTTTAAAAGTTAATGCAAAAGAAAACTTGTCAACTAGAATTCTTTATCAGGCAAACCTATCTTCCTAAAGTAAGGACAAGGTTAATTCCCAATAAACACAAACTAAAGAGATTCACTTACCATTATTACACTAGCCATGTAGGAAATGCAAACAGAGAGGCAGTGATACGGCTCGGCAGCCTGAGGACAGAGTCGGATCCCTACACCCACATGGTGGAAGGAGAGGCCAGTTCCTGCAATGATGAGCTGTCTTCAGCTCTCCAAGTATGCGTGTGCGCGCGCATGTACACACACACACACACGTAAATAAAAAATGGTAAACAGCTTAAAATCTTTAAATGAAGAAATGCAAAAGAAAGTCCTTCAGTTTGAAACGAAAGGAAGTCAGATGTTAACAAAACCAACTGAAGGAATATAGACTTCCAATAAAGGTGATTGTGTGGGCAGTTAAGAAGCTAAACTTATTATAAATTTGATTTGCAACTCTAGTTTTTCTGTATGCCTTCAAAAACAAATACAGTCTGTTACTGGGTGTGTGATTATGAAGAAATAATTTGTGACACATTCAGATCGTGTTGGGACTTTAGAATGAAAAATGTAATTCCTACAGAAATCAGATAAATTAGCTGCAGAAGACATGCTAAGAGGAAATGGTAAGAGAATCAAAACACCATTCTAGAAATATTTGAGGATGTGATGATAATGACAGTCCATTTTGTGAGGATATGAAATGGGAATACCTGCTTATTTTTTTGAGGCCAGAGGCCCATCAAACTCACAACTCTCTTTCCTGAGCCTCCTAATAGGATTGCAAGTGTGTAATATTACAAATGTCCAATAAACTGAGTCCTTTTCTTTAAAGGCTTATTTTTGTGTTTTACCTGCTGCTTGCATGCCTGGGCCACAGACACCAGAAAAGGGCGTTGAATCTCCTGGGACTGGAGTTACTAACCAGCTGGGTGGGTGGGTGCTGGGAATTGAACCCAGGTCCTCTGGAAGAGCAGGCAGAACTCTTAACCACTGAGCCATCTCTCCAGTCTTAATAGATTCAAAACCTACATGTGCAAAGTATCTTTTCCAATCACAAAGAAATGAAACTCTCGGTCTGGAGAGATGGCTCAGCGGTTGAGAGCACTGGCTGTTCTTCCAAAGGTCCTGAGTTCAATTCCCAGCAACCACATGGTGGCTCACAACCATCCACAATGTGATCTGATGCCCTCTTCTGGTTACAAATGTTCATGCAGATAAAGCACCCATACATAAAATAAATAAATAAATCTTTAAAAAAAAAAAAAAAAAAAAAGAAATGAAACTCTAAATCAGTAACATAAGGGAAACTGGAAATTTCACAAAAATGTGGCAACACCTGTGTTACTAAACAATAAGAAGTAGAGATGGATGGAAATAAAAACAAAATTGAACAAAACTTAGGAAATGCAGGGGCTGGAGAGATGGCTCAGCGGTTAAGAGCACTGGTTGTTCTTCCAAAGGGCCGGGGTTCAAATCCCAGCACCACATGGCAGTTCACAGCTATCTGTAATGGTGTGGTGGCACACGCCTTTAATCCTAGCACTCAGGAGGCAGAGGCAGGCAGATCTATGTGAGTTCAAGGCCACTCTGGTCTACAAAGTGAGTCCATAACAGCCAGGGATACACAGAGAAACCCTGTCTTGAACTCACCCCCTGCCCCCCCCAAAAAACTTAGGAAATTCAATAATAGCAATGCTGAGGAAATCTATAGCTATGAAGCCAAGAAAGCCAGGTGTGATGACTCATGCTATAACCCCAATTTGGGGGTCTGACGTAGAAGAGTGCTGTATATTCAAGGCCACCCTGGGCCACAAGGCTTTAAAAAATAAACTTTAAAATGTATATATATATACATATATACGTTCTTACATACATGCATGCATATGTACAGTAGGCCTGGTGGCACAGGCATGTAATTATAATTAGTTAGGGGGCTGAAGAAGAAGGGTTGCAAGTTCAAGGACTGCTTGAGCTCTGGAAGGAGTTCAAGACCAGCCTGGGGAATGTAGTGAAACCAAAAGCAGAGAGGCAGCTCAGTAGCAGAGTACTTGCCTAGCTTGCACAAGGCCCTAAGTTCAACCCCCAATACTGGCAGTGGTGGGGGGCTATCTCAACCGTCACAGAATTTGTCCCTGTTGTAGCTATCTCACCACACACCCCTGCCAAGTGACCGAATTAAGTTTGTCTCTCTGATCCCTCTTTCTGCATGATCTGCATGGAAAGAACTACTGAGTGTTCTCCGGTCCACCTCCTGATAACTTCATGCAGGCTTTTCCTACTGTGTGTTGAGAAGCAGAAATCTGAAGGCGTATTAGCAGGTTATCAGCCCTAATCAAGCTATCTACATTTCTGCAGTGGGCAGGAGTCAGTGGATACTGCCTAAGTGGCCGGGCCAGTTTTTTATGTCAACCTGACACAAGCTAGAGTCATCTGAGAGGAGGGAACCTCTGTTGAGAAAATGCCTCTATAAGATCAGACTGTAGGCAAACCTGTAATTAGTTATTGGTGTGGGTGGGGCTACCCCTGGACTGGTGGTCCTGGGTTCTACAAGAAGCAGGATGAACAAGCCAGGAGGAGCCAATAGATAGCACTCCTCCCTAGCTTCTGCATCAACTTCTGCCTCCAGGTACCTACCTGGTTTGAGTCCTGCCTTGGCTTCCCTCAATGGTCTGTGATTCAGGATGTGTGATCCAAATAAACCCTTTCCTCCCCAGGTTTGCTTTTGGTCATGGTGTTTCATCACAGCAATGGTAACCCTAATATACCAGGGTCACTAGAGAACAAGACATGCAGGTACTGGTTTCAAAAAGAGCAAAGAATTCATGAATCCAGTCAGTGTTACAAATAGGCCTGAGAGTAGAGAGACAAGGGACAGAACAAAGTTGCAGGGGTTCTTCCCACTGTGCACTGTTCGGTCCAAGGACCAGCAGACACTGCAGTAATGAACCTAGGAAAAAATATTCTGCCTCTAGTGGTTGCTGAGCCATGTCATGCCCAATCCTTCACCCACCCTGGTGGATACATAGAGACTCTTTATCTATACCCAGTGTCCGTGAGGTCTGGGCCTTCTCAGAGCTGGCTGGCTGGTAGCTTTGGAGCCTAGAGATCTATCCTTGTGGGTTTGGTGGAGCACAGCCGGTATGAGATAGCCCGACAATGGTGCCTATGTTATTGATTCTTTACTAAGACCTCTTGAACAAATCCCATGTTGAAGATTGTGGAGAGCAATATCTGATATCTCATTTGGCCATTGCGAAGGTTGGTCATATGCAGAATACCTGAGCCACAGGAAGCCGAGGTCACCGTCACCGTGTCACACTAGCCAGTACTCAGCAATCATGAAAGCACATTTCCAACTTTTCAGTTCTTCCCCTGGGGATACCATCAATTCTCCCTTGATCCCATTCACAAAGGAAAGTGTGGTTTCTGCTGTAAACAGCCACATAAGCTGGAAGCTGAAAATGCAGACAGGGGAGACAACAGCTGCTGAATGAGGCTGGGTGGCTCCTGGGGCTACTGATGTGTCCTTCACTTAAGCTAGAGTGACGTTGCACTGGGGTGTTGGTAGCCATGCAGCAGCCCCAGAGCGCTAATATCAGTCCGTGCCTTCTGACAATGCACCCCAATGAGAAGGGAGACAAGGAAATGTGAGGTTATGTCCCAGGCCCACCTCCGGCCCACCCTCCATCTGTGCCTGTGTCAGGGCTCACGGGAACATATGCGGCCTGTTGCTCACTGACCATCTGTTCACAGAGTTGTGAAGTGTGCCTGTTACCTTGGAGATGGGACCCTTGATTGGCGCAACACCACAAACATTTGCTGCTCAGTGCTCAGGTCCCACTTTTATCTGTGCTCTGGAATGGGGCTAAGGGAGGCAGAGGGGAAGGGGGCGAGCTAGAGGGAAGTGGGAGCTGAGAGGCCAGGCAAAGGGGAACAGGCTGGAGGAGGGGCAGGTTCCAGGGTGGGCTAGGAAGAGCTTCTTTCCTAGGCATGCCTGTTTGTTCTCCCCGTACCCCACTCAGGCACAGCTGGGGGTGGGGCTGCTGAATCTGAAAGCAGAGGTCTGCTTCTCTTTCCCAGGCCTCATTGGGCCTGGCTCCAGCTCTGGCCTTTCCAAGCTTAAAGGCTGGTGTCTGGAGCCTCGGCCTTCCACCCCAGCTAGGCCTCGTGTTGGGACATCTGTCCTCCCCCACCCTGTTGGAGCTGGCATGAGGGGGACAAACAAACTGTTATTAACAACAGTCAGTCCTGGGAAATATCTGTTGCTTAGTTTGGGTGGTGGAGGGGGCTCTGCCATAGTCCCAGAGGGAGTGCCAGGTCTCTGGCAAATGTCAGGAAATTGGAACCATACATATTGAAAAAAAAATTACAACAACCTGCTCCGTTCACATTGCATAGGACAATCACCTTAGCATAAGATCACTGTCAGAATGGGCTCTGTTCTTTTCTTATTAGAAATTTGGGGACCAAGGGTCACAAAGTCTCAAGTCTATTTTCTTCTGCCATTGCAGTCTGGAAGCAAACTGACCACCACATAGGGTCTCGGGAATACATTTAAACACACGGAAACCACTTGAAAAGGGAGACGTGACCATGGGGAACACTTTAGTGTTTCAACACAATGAGCAAAATGTGTTTTCCCCATGAGAAGGAAAAGCTAGACAGCTGTGGTCTAATTACCCAGCTTCCCACATAACTGGGACCACAGGCTGGTCCAAGCTCTGCTTGAGGTCTCTGTTGCCTCTTTGTCACTGGCAAAGGAACAGTGCCTTCCATATGTTCCCAGGGAGCCAGCCTTCCTGTAAGTCTCTATTTGTGACAAGGAGAAGCCATTTCTCGGATTGGCTTCACCCCTTCACTGTCCAAACCCTCACATTCTTCAAGTCATTCTAATGTGCTTGTTGTGATCACAACTTCTAGAATCTCGATGAATGTATTTCAAAAGCTTCTCTGTAGCATTAGAAAGTTCCCAGGCCTCATTCAGGGCCTGGGCCTCACAGACCCCCTTACCAGTTTGTATTTCCCCACTTTAGCAGGGACATGCCCTCTGTCCTAACCTCTTGAGTCCTCCAAGGCCAAAGGGCCCCTTCATGCCCTCAGCACCCCTCATGGCTCTGTACAGTGCCTAACTAAGCCTGTAATATGTTTTGTAATATGAAAATCAACCTCCTTAAAGACGGGCTCTTATGCAGCCAAGCCACTTACCATTGCAACTCTTGAACCTAAATAGCATCATTTAAATAAAATTAAAATATGATCTTTAAACAACTCCCCCCAGCCGGGCGGTGGTGGCGCACGCCTTTAATCCCAGCACTTGGGAGGCAGAGGCAGGAGGATCTACAAAAGCGAGTCCAGGACAGCCAGAGCTGTTATACAGAGAAACCCTGTCTCGAAAAACCAAAAAAAAAAAAAAAAAAAAAAAAAAACAACTCCCCCCAAAAAAAGATGTGTTGGGCACCAAGTGGATGTGAGAAGTAAGTCAAACTTGGAACTCTTACCAACTCCTACTTTACACATTGTCACAACTGAGACTGAGACAAACGTCTTCATCTCATTTACGCTTTAATTTCTTAGGTGTCCACAAAGAGCCTATCTCCAAGGCAGAGGCGGGATGATAGGAAGTTCAAAGTCGTTCTGGGCTAAATAATAAGTTTGAGGCCAGCCTGGGTTGCGTGAGACACTGTATTTTTAAATAAACCAACAAATAAATAATTAATTAAATAAATAAAACCCACTTCCAGGCTGTCAATATAAGGACTGAAAAATGTCAGTTTTCATGTCGCTGAACCCTGACTCCACTCCTGCCTGCCATCCTTCACACAGACAAAAAGCCTCAAGTTCCCTTACAGAGCTAGCAACATCTCTGCCCAGGGGATGAGCAAAAAGACAGCCATGTAAATCCTGCATAAGGCCTCGGCAAACCACATCTCACAGATGAGAGCTAGACAGCCGAGGTATAGGCTTGGAGAATTACAGCAGCATGGTCATTTAGGGTTAGACAGCATTGCCGAACAAGTGAAATTCGGAGTCCAAACTGCTGTCGATGAAGAGGACGTGCTGTGGGACCCTGGCGTGTGCTCTCATTGGGGGAAAAAGTCACAGATGAACAAAGGGCAAAGGTGAGAAAGGAGAAAAAGTGACGGTTATTTGAAAATTATTTTACTATATATCTGGATAATTTCAGGGAGGCAGCTGTACAAAAACATGAGAGAATTGGCCAGGTGTAAAATTAGAATAGAAAAGTCAGTAGTTCTCTGACTCCGGAATGGAAGACCCATTGATCTTAAGAAGGTAAGACTAAGAGTGTGACCAGGAAGGAGTGTTGGAGACCCATCAGCCCAACTTTGAAGTTTTTCTAAGGGACCCACAGAGATGGGTATGTGATAGCTTAACCACTTTTGCGACATGCTTTGTCATGTCTACTGCAATCCCTGTTAAGGGATTATTGATTTTTCTTAGGCAGCCAGACTAAGTCTAGGTCCCTGTGAAGAAATGTCCACGAATAAATCCAACCCTATAAAAGGGAGAAAAAGTGATAGAGGAACTCATTCTATGAGATGTTAACTTTGTCTGACGTGCTATTTAAAACTATATGCTACTAGCAGATGAGTAACTAGGAAAGACAGAATTTTTCAGATTATACAAGAAAGATATTTAAAGTACTGCAGGATCTTCCTACAATGGTGTTGAGCTGATAATTTCCTAAAAATATGACCAAGCTTGTCTGAACTCAAGCAGAACTAATTCTAAGCAGATCAGAGGCTTAAAACTATGGATATGTGGGGGCAGGTAGCAATGAAGTGTACTAGAAAAGAACACAGAAGAAGTTTCTGTTACATATAATTCTAGTGGTCTAAATATAACACAACCAGAAGCTACAATAATAATAAATATTATTCCACAAATTAAAAATATTTCTATCTACTGCAAAAAAAAAAAAGAAAGGAGTTCAACAACTCATGGGAGTATAAAACACACTTTGCACCTGTGAAATGATGTCTGATGGCCACACAAAGCCACTGTGTGCCCCACAAAGGCTGAATTTGTGGAGCACAGATTCATGCTGATCCTCTCCTGCACTTCACTACTTCCCAAGGGAACAAAATTTGTCCATATCCGTCAGAATTAGAGACACACACAGAATTTTCCCAGAAGTCCTATCTCTGAACTGATCCTCACAGGACCTTGAGCATGTGAAAGAGTGTTTGTGTGTGGTTGTTCATGAGGGCATTGCTATAAAGGCTTCAAAATGGAACCCTCCCCCAATAGTGGACCAGCCTAGAGTCCAGGCCCAGGCACCTGTGATCATGTATGCCAGTGTTAGCTGGTTATCACTCCTGGTCCATCCACCTACAGATGTTACTGGTTATTAGTTGCCAGGTACCATGCTCCACCCTGCTGTGCAGAGAAACCTCTGAGCTTCTAGCTCCTCAGCCAGACCCCAACACTCCGGTTCTGGCTCTCAGGTTTGTCACTGTAAGGAGCTGATCGGCTGCTAGTCAGGGGAAAGCAGAGGGATAAATGCACAGCATATAGCCTCCAGAACAGTCGACACCTGAGACCTCTGTAAGGAGCTCTAGCCCTGAGTCTTGGAGATCTTACTCCACTCCTTTTAAGGGATCCCAGGAAAAGGAGGTGTTTGGGACAAATTCCAATTCCTACTTCCAAGACACCCTGACAGGTAGGAGGCCCCTGGGACACCACAGTAAGGCCTTGCACACATGTGTGTCCCCCATTCTTCAACAGGACTCAGGGAGGATCAGTACTGGGTTTGGGGTCATAGTCTGGTATGAAGTAAGTGGTACAGCTGGACAGGCAGCCTGACCAACAGATCCAAGTGGCCTTGAATCACACGGCCTTCCTTCGCTGCGCTGTGCTCCCCGCTGTGTGCTTACTAACAATTGGCGTAACTGCAAGGATTTCTGGGTACTTGACCCTCCGAGCATCTGTGCTTGTCCATCAGAAATGCTTATGACTGTCATTTGTGCTTCCTGAACTCAGGAGGCTGTGGCCTGGGGAGAAGAGATCTCCCCTGAGATGAGGACCGTGCCAAGAACACAAGCTGCCTCCTGAATCATACAGCCGCGTCCTCGAAGCCTGAGAGAGTGAGGAATGTGTCGCTGCCACAAGGCTACATGTTGAGAGGCTGGAAAGACAGATTAGCAATTAATAGTGTTTCCTTCTCCTAGAGGACACAAGTAAAGTTCCCAGCACCAACATCGGGTGGCTCTCCATTGTGTGTGATTTCAGCCCTGGAAGATCTCATGCTTTCTTCTGACCTTTGCAGACACATGTACACATGTGGGACACACACACACACACACACACACACACACACACACAAATCTTATTTTAAAAGGCTGCAGGTGGTCCTTGAATGCCATTAGGTTACCTAGGGGATGTTTCCCATACTGTGAGTGGCCTAATCTGGCTAAATATGATCACATGGAATCCCAGAAGTTGGCCCAGGTTCAGGGCAGAAGGCCAGCATTGCCAGTCAACATGTGTCACTATGAGAAACTTATTTAAACCTCGATGAAGACATGGAAGGGATGCATGGAGGTCTAGGCCAGATATGCTTGCCTCTTCCAAACTGGCTGGAGACTGGTGGGCATGCGAGTGTGGAGACTCCAGCTGAGAGTCTGTCCTGCACATACAGACTTGTGCTTCTAGACAAGCTTTGCCCTTGAAAGACGTAGACTGGAGCTCTGGGGGATGCTGGTTACTGCTGCGCAGCCTAGGTCTAGCAAGAGACTCTTGCAAGGTTTTCAGGAGCCCATTCATAGAAGTGGTGGTCTGCCCAGTGCCCAGGGAGGTTTGCTGCAGCCAGAAGGGAAGCACAAAACAGCAGTGGTTGTTTTAGTTCATCAAGGCTGTCTGCAGACACTGATTTCCTGGTTCTGTCCCTTCTCATGACCCCACTGGGCCCCAGCATATTCTCTATACCTCCAGTGCTGTCTGGTCTGACCACATCTCTTCCCATAGCCATGGGTAAAGGCACACCTCCTGGGACTCCATAGCCCAATGACTATTCCTGAAGTGATCCTAAGCTGGTTCGGTCCAAGAACCGCCATTTGGATCTAGCCCTTTCCTGAGCACCTGAACAGAATGTTGGTTGGGGACTTCCACTGAGGAGCACATGTCCCAAGATGTTTAGCTGTGCCCTTGAGCTCTCTTCACTGCTCTGCCCCATACTCGAAGAGGGCTCACCTGTTGCTGCAAACTACTTGCCTGTCAAGGACTATGGGGGAAGCAGGCAAGGCGTAGGCACCAGAGGAAGCCATATCTCTTGTTAGAAGTCAAAATCTGGGACGAAGTTGCCCCCCTGTATTAGTTTCTTGGCTCATTGTTGTGAGCAAACACCTGACAAAAATCAGTTTAAGGAAGGAAGGGTTTATTCTGGTCAGTTTGAGGGATACACTCCATATGGCAAAGGGAGGCGTGGTGGTAGGGGCCATGCAGGATCTTGAGGTAGCTGGTTGCACTGTGTCTGCAGTCAGGAAGGCGAGAGATGAATGCTGGTGTTGAACTTGTTTTCTGATTTTCTTCCATTTTGCTCAGTCTTGGCCATGAGATGGTGCTGCCAATAATTAGGGTGTATCCTCCTTCATTAGGTAAAACCTCTCTGGAAAGGCAGTCACAGACACATCCAGCAGTGTCCCAGACTCAGCTGCTGACAACTCAGATGCCACTTTCAGCTGACCGCAGGGCCTAAATGACTCATGGGCTTGGAACTGGTTCCCAGCACTCATGAAACTGCAGAAGGGATGTCTTCCTATCTTCTGATCTCCTTGGACACCAGTCATGCGTGTGGTGAACATACATATGTGCAGGCAAAACATTCATACACACAAAAAAGTACATCTAAAGCTTTGCTTTAAGAGTTAAAAAAAAAGCATGGATGTTATGTTCCTCTTTGATATTTTGAAATAACTTGTCTGGCTTCTCTGAAAGTTTTGTTCAAGGGTGCACACAGCATAGTGTTCTAGGACCTGACCATAGGGCTATGACTGGATACCTCTCTGTGCCAGCCATGGATAGCTTTACCTGTTACAATAGCCTGCCTGGGTGCCTGTTAATAATCCTCTACATATAGTCCAAGCCACCACTAAAGAACCAGGGTTAGTCAAGAATCTGTGAGAGAAGACATGGAGGTCACCTACCAGAATGGCCCCCACATGGAAGGGGTTGAAGGACCCTGAACAAGAGACACAGGTTCAAAATTAGGATCTGCAAGCCTGCAAGCCATATGTTACACATTGGAGAGGCATCATGCTCACACCCCAATAAACCACACAGTCCAGACAAGGTCCCAACAGGAAGCAGGGCTTCTCTCGAGGAACAGCCAGGGACTGACTCTTCGGAGAATCTCGCTTGAGGGATCAGAGTCAAGACCTGGAGTTTACAACCACACTGGCAGATGTACAGAAATATGTTTCTTTTTTTTTTTTTTTTGGTTTTTCGAGACAGGGTTTCTCTGAATATCTCTGGCTGTCCTGGACTCGCTTTGTAGACCAGGCTGGCCTCGAACTCACAAAGATCCGCCTGCCTCTGCCTCCCAAGTGCTGGGATTAAAGGCGTGCGCCACCACCGCCCTGCTAGAAATATGTTTCTACTTGAGCAGAATCTAACCCTTACCTCCAAAGCCAAGCACAAGGTTAAGGAGCTTAAGAAGCAAAAAGTTTTACAAAGTAGAGGCAAGGTACTTCCAGAGCATCTACAACATACCAGCAAGCAACTAGTGTGTGCGCGCGTGCGTGTGCATGTGCGTGTGTGTGTGTGTGTGTGTGTGTGTGTGTTTCTGTGGTGTCTGTGTGCTTGTGCATGTGTGTTTAGTAGTAGTAGAAAGAGAGAGAGAAGTCTGCCTTTTCCATCCCAAGCACATTGTTGGAGGGTGGAGAGCAAGGACATGGTCAAAGACAAGTACTAGTAGCCCTTGCTGTCCATAGCCGGCAGCCCCCCCTCCCCCCAACAGCACTTGGATCTCTCAGTTTATCAGCAAACAAACCAGGCTAGGGTTCTAATTCTCGCTGGAACAACCACTCTCAACATTTGGTACTCAGAAAAATACAGCAACGCAGTGAGGCCAGCTCTTGGTTGTCCAGCCAATTTTAGTGTTGTACCCAGACATCAATATTCTATTTTAGCTACATGATTATAATGTAAGGTATTTTTTTCTTGATTAAATGAAACAGTTGCTCCTTGGTACGTAGTAGTAAATGACCTGGCCTGTCGCTGGGGTGAGCAAAGGACTGTCTGGCTGTGTGAGTGTCTGTGGAAGGACCACGTTCTCCTTCTCAGGAGCTTGAGAGGGAACAGCCTCAGCCCCTGTGCAGCTCTCCGGTTCACTCCCTGTCACCTCTCCTCACCAGCCTTCTACATTCCCTTCCTATTCTCTCCAGCTCCCCCCTTCCCGCCGCCACCACCCTATCTTCTGCCTTCTTGAATGTCCTTCCCTGAAACCTGTGCTTTGCCCTTATTGTCCTGCTCACCTGTTACCTGCCCACAGGAGGAGCACAGCCAGCACTTGGACGGCGCCCACCTCCGATGCAGAGAGAGAACACCCCCTTTACTCCCCAGCCCCCACCTCTCTTCTCAACAGCTTCACAGTCTGAAGAGCTCCTGCCTGAATGTTCAGTGTCTCCCTTTCCCATCTATACTGTCCCTTAACCTCTGTAGTAAGCAGCTCATCACCGAGTGTTTGAAATTCCTTCCTGCTGAGGCCAGACATTGAAGGGAACAAACTGTGAAGTGGAAGCACCCCCCTCTACCCAGGCTTACTTCAGCCAGCCCTTCATACTTCATTAGTAAAAAAGGAACCCACATTATACAAACACACAAACGGCTACAAACACGCACATGCCACACATCTGTACTCATGCCGTGTGTCCCCAGACCACACACAAAAACATTCTCCAAACATATGTACCCATGCTCACCGTGTGATCTACACACACATACCCCATACATTTACATTCCACGTGTTTTTCTCACATGCCATCTAGGCACAAATACACACTGATATCGGAGGCTCCTGGGAGTCTAGACCCCTCCACCTGCATTCCTTTGGTACCATCATGGGTTCCTAGTTGATTGACTAACTTCTGTTGCTGTTTCTAAATCTTACCTCCCAGTCTCCTGGCCACATTTCTCCCCAAATCAGTCCTAATGTCCAAGCTTTAATGGGAGTTAGGAGTCACCATGATGGACCCTGATTTCCTGTTCACAGGCATAAACCAACAACCACCTGAAGGATCCATGGATGAACACAACATGGCCAGTGCCCTGCCCACCTGTTCTATATCCCCTTGGGGTTGAGTCAGGGGTCAGTGGGAGGAACCTGATCAGAGCCAGTGAGTTTGCACCACTGGACTTGCTCCTGTTCTTGTTGACCACACCTTCTGTACTGTGTCCCTCAAGTCCAGTGTCAGCACATCTCCTGTGGCTGTGAGCCTGCTTCCCATGGCTGAGTGGCACAGGGCTCCACACATCAATTTAGAGGGCCCTCCTAGACCTACCTCACAGTGCCTGACGCAAGGAGAGCAGGGAAGGCTGCTGCTGCTTTGGTGTAGCTCTGATGGGCTGCCTACCATCTGTCTACTAGACATTCTACATGTGCAGCTGAAGTACCTTGATGTATAATAAAGATCAAAACAGAATGGAAAACAGGTTATGCATGACACATGAGAAGATGATGACCTAATGATTTATAGTCGAATGCAGGCAGAGTGCTAAGGAAGCTGCAAGTGAGTGGGGAGAAGTAGTTGATAAACAGAGTCTACTCAGATGGCAGGCCTGTCCTTTGGTGTCTCTTGTGTGGGGTGGTGGGAGAGGAACAGGGACACCTGTCTTTACCCTTGTTGATTGAATATTCTTCAAGCTCACATGACGTTCACAGGTAAAAGACAAACTCAGGTATAAATCAAAGAGAGGTCCATTTCTACCTATTTCCACCTATGTTCTGGCTCCTATCTCTTGGCAAAAATACGATTTCCCCATGAAACTTTCAAATATTAAGAATATCTCATTATATGAAGGAGTCCCTGGTCAGGCAGGGGCTTATACAGAAGGCAGAGATCAGAGAACCATCTGGTAGGAATCACAGCCTGCCTTGATGCAACAGAAACAACAGTTTAATGCCCTGGCAGCCGAGGTCTGGTGTGGGGCTGGGGGGTGGGGAGATATCTTGCAGTGTCTGAGCGCTGTTGGTGGCTTGGAGGTGTCTGTTCTTTCACATCACCTCCCTTAGCTATTCTCACACTTAGTTTTGAGGAGCAGGAACCATCTCTTGCCGAGCCCCATGCCCTTTGGCCATACCCTCAGCCCTGTGTTTGAGTCTCACAGGCTGGATGGTGCCACTCCCTGGGCCCAAGCACAGTACCTGTAAAAAACAGTATAGACACTGTGAAAAACAAAGGAACGAGAACAATTGGGTTGGGCTGGTTTTAAAAAGGAGAAATCACCCAGATGGTGGTGGCACACACCTTTAAAACCAGCACTTGGGAGGCAGAGGCAGGCAGATCTCTGAGTTTGAGGCCAGTCTGGTCTACATAGTGAATCCAGGACAGCCAGAGATACACAGAAATCCTGTGTCACAATCAACAAACAAACAAACAAACAAAGGAGAAACCACTCCAGGAGGAAGACAGGATAGGTTAGGCTTGGATTCTGGTCCATAAAGAACATCATGCTCTGCTCTCCCCATCTCTCTGTCCCAGGACTTCAGATCCAGGCTGCACAGAGGTTTTCTGAGCCAAGACCCAAGTGGGGAGCCAGCAGAAGGTGTTCAGGTTGTCATGTTGTTGGCTGGGGCGACTTGGAGACTTGCTTAAGTTCTAAGACTGCTCTTTGGCAAGTGTCTTAGTTTTCTGTGCTAGGGCAGGGATAACAATAGAGTTAGGGTGGAGACCAACAAAATATGGGGAATATTCACACGGTGCCTAACACAAAACCAGCTCTTTCTGAGTAGGGCCGCTCATCACCTCTAAAGCATGAAACCAATGGAAATCAGCGAGAGTCACACAGATACACACAGACTCATAAACACACAGAGATACACACATACATACACAGGCATGTACACACACAGATATGCACACACAGACTCACACACAGACACACCCATACAGAGAGACACAGACACACACAGAGACATACATAGAGACACAGACACACACACACACATACACACAGAGACACACAGAGACAGATTCACAGACACACATGTAGTGCGTATCTTGCTTCTCTTAGCAAAGACCTTCAGAGAATTGGCACCCAGTCAGGCCCAAGGTAGCCCCAGACCTCCATCCCTAGAGGCTTCTATTAATAGAAAACTCTGATTGCTGCCTGCCTAACAAATCATCCTTCAGTACCTGGCCATATAATAATGGTTACACCTGTGCTAGAAAGAGACAGCAAGACAAAACTTGCCACCAGAGTCCCTTGAAGTGCACCAATGGACTGTGGGATGCACAGTGCCCGTCCAAGCCCCCGTCCACACCACTAAATATTCTGACAGACCTGTAAAGAACCATAGTTCCTGCAATTTCTCTCACTGGGGTGAGAATACACAGTTAGCAAAATGAACAGACTGGGACAGTGTTTGGTTAACAGATAACACAATAATCATGACATTACTTCATCTGGTCTTGTATACTATATGTGTTTGTGTATTAATTATAACCCTTGATAGCTGCTATGGTATAAAACTAGTCAATTTATTCTCCTTTTGTTCTCTCCCTTGGGAGAAGTGAAATTGCTGCCACTAAGATGTTCCCTCATCATCATGTACAGATCTTCTGTTATCTGGCAACAGCCCCTGGCGTGGCTTGTAGAGGGAGAGCTGTCTGTCTGGTCATCCTTCCATAGCCCAAAACAGTCACTATTTGTACATGGGCCATTGAGCCTGAGAGAAACCTCACATAGCTTGATTTGGCTCCACTGTGGAGCCTGTACCGTCAGAACTACCATGAGGGAACTTTGTTATAGGCCATCACGCCCATAGAAATCCATAGCAGCAACACTACTTAACAATGCGCATCATAAGAGGGAGAGAAGGAGAAAGAGAATGAAGGGTAGAGTTGGTGTGTATGTGCATGGGTGGGTCTGATGAGGCAAAGGCTGGTTGCCAGAGAGCCTCCTCCCTGTACCACACATTGCTTCAGAGTGCAGCATGACCACTTCACTATTCCCTCTTCATACATCTTTCATGACAACATGGGATCCTCCCGATATGCCTCAGAAGAGGAAGGGAAAGCCTCATTAAACTCCATTCTCCACACCCATGACATGCCTGTTAAGCTGCCTGAGAACAGCTTTTTCATGAGGGTCAGCAGGCTCTCCTGAGTCCTATAGTTTTATGCAGTATGAGCATTCTGTGAACATTCCCCCCGAAATGTACAGAACAAAGAACTTCCCACAACTGTCTCAGCTTTGTGAAGATAACATAAAAGAATTTGATCAGGCTTCAGGCCACAGCAAAAGGAGGAGACAAACATTTCCCCTGCAGACACTGTGGGTGCACATTGTTCCTGAGAAAGCAGCACATGTGTCTCCCATAAACAGGAGAAGCTTCAGGACGCTGGTCACTCTGTCCACCCCTAGCCCCAGAAAAGTCATCAGGGGATGGAATATGACTGGCTTGACTGCCTGTGGGAGGCCTGACATCTAGACCCCATATTTTCTCCAAGCACGGATACCAGCCTTGTGTCCCCACATGCCAAAAGCGGGAAATGGCTGCAACCTGAATCACATGGGCTCAAAGCTCTACTCTGGGTTGCCTCCATATTCATCCACAGCCCCCTTGGAGAGCCAGCCAATAAACCAGTTTTCTTAGGGGCTCAGCATGTGATGGAAATGTTCTGTTTGCTCTCATCCTAAAGAGGGTCTCACTACTGTACTGCCTGTTCTTCCTGAATAGGAATGCGTACAGGAATATATAGGACGCAACGTCTCAATGCCTCAGCAACATACCATATTAGTGGAGACCCAGCATTCATTGGCATCTCCAACTCTGACTTGGGAGATGACCCTCAGCCACATGCATGCACATGAATGAATGTGAGTCAGTCTTCACACAGGCAAAGACCCAGCATCCATTAGCGTATTTAGGGTGCAGATTCTTGTTCCTGTTTGAAGCAAAGAACTAAAGAGGCCAAGATATAGTTGTGCCATGCACAAAGTGCTCACTGGGGAATGAAGGTTGCAGGCTTCAGGAAAGTCAGGTATGTTTGTCCTTAAATTCGAGCTATGAAGGGGTCCACTCCTCATGTATCCTGCTCACCAGGCCTGAGTGGAGGACAGCAGTTCTTCTTGGAGCCTGGAAATTCTGAGTTAAAAGAAAAGCCAAAGAGAGGCCCCTGGTCTACCCATCCAAGTGCCCCAACATCAGTGTAGTAGAAGGATCTGCCATAATAAATGCCCTCCCTGTTGAGCCTCAGTTTAGCTGGTAGCCCAGCTTTTCTGTGTAGCCTTGGGACAGAAGAACATGGGAAGGAAAAATCTGTAGTTCCTGCTATTCTGCTGTTTCCAGTGTTTCTCTGACTCTTGTTGCCTCACTTGCTTCTGAAACCCAGGAGTAGAAGAGGGCTGGGGGTATCTTCTTCCAGAACTGTCCTCCTTATGAGGTGGAGGAAGGTAGATCAACCTGCCCTCTCCAGAACCCTGCCTGCAATTTTGTGTCCCCTCCATGGGCTGCAGTGGTCAGAATTGCTGCACTGGTCATCCCTCCTCCCTGACTTGGGGTCCATCTTGGCACACAAAGCTTCATGGTTGCATTTCTAAGTCACCCTCATAGTGCCTGAGCCCAGGGAGCCTCTTCTGAAGATCATGACCCCCCCAACCCCCTGCTCAGAAGCAAAACTTGGAGATAATTGTCATAGGATGCACTAAGAATACTGTAAAAAGCTTCCAAGAATGAGAGCCCACACAGTTCCCTACAAACACATGGGATGCTACCCATTGTATCCTCTCAATGTGTATATTTTATCCTGTCTTATATGTCACCATGTGGGTTGGGTCCTCACAGTACCCCTTGTGCCATAGCCACCACTAAGGGTTTTAGGAGCTCAGCAGTGCAAACGAAACAAAGCAAAGAACAGAACAATCAAGAAAAAATACAAAATTAAAGGTAACGCTTCCTAATGGTATCATACCTAGAGATACTTAAAAATAAAATGTGAAGCTCTGGCCTCTTGATACCAACCATCTAAAACGATCTAGGATAGTTAAGTAAAACAAACTCCTAGTCATGCAAACATGTCACTTTGTTAGCTACTATGACAGTCTATCACAGATATTCTCTAAACTACCCAGTAATCAAGTTGCTAAGAGACAAGCAACATTTGCTTATCTAAATACAAGAGATGGATAGGGCATCTTCAAACACCCCAAGAGATCTGCAGAATATGGCATTCAAAGATGTTATCTTAAATTAAGATTTTCTTTTCTTCTTTTTTTTTTTGATATCGAGACATATCAGCGCCTGACAGCACCCCCTATTCTACTCCAAGTAGAAGATAAGCATCAAAGAATCTCCAGTGTGAGATGGCTGAATTAGTGGCAAGCCTATCTCTTGGCATGAAAAAACCCCTTGCACCAACTGCAGACAGACTGCTGTCCAAAAAGGACAAAACTTGGTAGCAGGGAAGTCGATAGCCTAACTCTGCCAAGACAGGGTAGGTAAGTCCTTCATAATCCCTGCTCTTCAACAAATGTCTGTCAGAGAAACAGGACCCAAAGGCTGAAGACTGATGCAGGAATGTATGGAGAGAAAATGGGAACTGTCCAGGCAGTCATTGGTATGTCCTTTCTTAGTTTTGGAAGCTGCAGGCCCTGCACTTCCTATATAAGCAGATATATTTATCCCTCTCAGGTCTCTGAGGTGGTTGAAGAATAGATACCTAGAGTCTCATAGTTAAATTTTGAGTTGTTTAGGAATCAAGAGGGTGTTATAGATCTAAGAAGATACTCTTAAAAGTGTGTTGCAACTTAATATGAATGTTGAGTCAGATATAGACCTTTAAACTCATGGAGATGGTTAGATAGTAGAATGTTAAAGTCAGGGGCCAAATATGTATAAACTAGACATTGGGAAGGTATACTGGGCCATTTAACTCTCATAAATGTGGCATATTTATATCTGTTGTTTTGTATAATACTTACTGTTATAAGAGAAGGAACCATCTGTTGGACTGAAAGGGGAACCTTCTGGGGGGAAGAGGGTGGAAGGGCGGGATAGGGAGGGGTTTGTGACTGAGATGTAACTTGAAGAAAAAAAAATAAAGTATTTATAAAAAAAAAGAAAGAAACAAGTAGGGTGTTTTATGGTAAGAATTTCTGTTTCTTAAAAAACCCAGTTATGTTACGATAATGTTTTTGTTATAATCCCAGGTTTGGGATGTGGGGCTGCCTCAGCTTGTCCACAGCCGTCAACTATAATGTCTTTCGTGCTCTAGCAGGGGCGTGGCTTAACCAGCTGCAGCATGTTTAATTCTGAGGACTCTGGACTCTGGAGAGGGTATAAATAGCCCATAGAGGACGGGGAGGGGGGGATTGTTCTGAAGAAGGAAGAGCTTGCTGCTTTCCCTGCTGGTGCTTCCCAGCACTGTTGCTGGTTTGTCCTGCTGCTGTGTTTACTAGTTTGTGTGCTGGTTTGCTGGACTGCTGGATACCCTGACGACTGAGTTTAGCATTGCTCCCAAAGAACCCAACCACCCTAATCAATCGGAAGGAAGTAGCTCAAAGAGACCTACATCCCTTTCCCCTCTAACCTTCTTCCTCTCCTTCCTCGTGTTAGGGAGTTGGAAGAAATAAGGGTTGAAAGGGAAGTAGAGGTTTAAGAACAGTAAAATAAAATACAAAAACAAAATAAAAGCTGCCTACTACAATGTTCAGCAGTTAAAATGTGAAGTTCAGTTAAAGAAAAAAATCTTCAGTATACATATGTCCACACAATATCTGAAACATGCTTTTCCTGAAATGATGATGATGATGTTTACCTAAAATTCAAACTTAGCTGGGCATTGGTGGGTGTTTTACCTGGTCCTGCCCTTCCCAGAGCTTATGACTGGCCTTTGGGGATCAGAGGTCCTCTCCAAACCAGACCATAGGGTAATCTTTACCCCTTCCTCAACTCCAGACGTTTTGTCTTACTCTGTTGAAATTCTCATCATTTCCCAGTAATCCACTTATTTTTCATGCTCTGTCCTACAGCTATGGGAAGCACCCATGTAGAAATGAATGCAGGACAGTACAGCCAGGCTCACATTGGCTGTGTACGTGGGTCTGTATAATACAGGGATCTGGAATTTGAGTGGGTTGAGTAAAGGCCTTGGGGGCCGGGAAATAATGTTACCCTATCAGCAGCTTTCAACCGGCCAAAATGGTTGGCCGTAGCAAACATACAGACACTGCTATCACACTGCCCCTTATTCCAGCCATGCACTGTCCTTGGTTTGAAGACCACCAGAAAACTCTTTGTTGTTAATTGATGCAAGGGCAGTGGTGGCAAACATGGAGGCTCAGCTCCAAGATGTTGCCCACCGCAGCCTGAGGAGTTTCTCTAATCTCTTGGGGACTTTGACTCGGAGAAAACCAGATCCGATGCTTCACTTGAGAAATGAATTTCAGGACAAGCTCCATGAAGCAGTAATCTCTTAATAGTAAACACAATCATGTGCAGACCATCTTAAGTCTTATCTTTCATAATCTTTAAAAATTTGCTTAAATCTTCTGTAACATGGTTACACTATCTGGTTTTGACCCAGAAAAACCAGAGTTTTTGTTTTTGTTTTTTTTCCATTTTGAAAAAAATCTTTAGGACAAAACTGTCATCTAAAATATTCTTTTTAAATCTAAAAGCATTCTCTTTACCAAAACATCTCATTTTTATAACTTTTAAATTTTCTTTATCATATTTGATGGCTATTTGTCTCATTTTTCTTAGAAAATTTAATTCATTTTCTTTAGACAATTTTTATTTTAAAATTTTGTGTGTGCGCATGTGTGTGTGTGTGTGTGTGTGTGCGTGCACACACGTGTGTATGTTAGTTGCCTACCACAGTGTGCGTGTGGAGGTCAGAGGACAAGTTTAGGACTTGGTTCTCTCTTTCCCCGTGTGGATTCTGGGAACTGAATTTATGTCCTCAGGCTTGGTGTCATGCGTCCTACCTGTACTAGGCCATCTTACACCCAAAGTAAATTTAATCATACTATTGATATTGCACTGTATACTGAGGTTCTTCCTTTTGCCATGACTTAGACAAAAATCCTATTGGAACTGTTTGCTCAGGGTGTTTGGCACAGCCTTGGGTGGAGACATCTGAGTTCCTTGTGATGAGGGCAGATAACTCTTTAGACTGTTCTGTCAGGACCTTAGCCCACTCTAAACCCTCTTACCTTTTATTTCAACCCTACATGGCACCTCCATGTATCAAGTTATACAGAGGATTGGCAACTTGGGCAAGTTATACTATGAAAATCTACCCACCAAATATCCCCGGATTCCCATGAATATCTGAAATTCTTTTATGTTTACAGGCTGTTGTAGAATGTTTTCAATAACTTTGTCAAATATCATACATGTATTACCAGACCATAATAGTCCCAAAATTTTACAGCTGTGTTGGCTCTTGAACAGTGTGTGGGTTGATCTCCCATTCCTATTCCTGTAGGCATGTTGTGTGTCTCTTAGATGCTTTAGTAAATGTGTAGAAACATGCAGAGGTTAATATTAGCTCACCTATGTAATGAAACCTTTTTACAGAGAGTGGTAGGGATCTGAACCAAGATCTCAGGCCACTATCCCATGACAAACAGTGAGACTATGTAGGTAACCCTGGGGCAGCACCCTGAAGATCCAGGTGACTATTTCAAGTGACTGAAAGTTGGTCTTGACATGCAGCAGCTAAGGGAATATAAAAAAAAAAATCCCATCAAAGTGCAATAAATCATAGAAAGACCCGCATTACTTGGATCTATGGTTCAGTCAAAAGAACAATATTGGGCACAGTATATGGATGGTAGAACTGCTTTGCTGAGATCTTTTTAATCCATAATTATTCTCCAAGAGCCACCTGGCTTCTTCACGAGCCATCCTGGGATTTTGAAAGGGCCTTTGGGTGGGCAAATAATCTCTACCTTTTTTAGCCAGCCCTTCCGTAGTTTCTAGGCACCATCGTCTCTCAGCAGTCTTAACTGTTAGACATTCACCACCCTACTCAGGCAATTTTGCAGGCTACCATTTTGTTCCACCATTACCTTTACAGTTCAAGCCCTGAGGAGGGAAAAAAAAAAAAACCTCTCATTCAGGTTATACTCTAGCAATTTCTCCACTCCCAAAATGTTCTTTTACAATGAAGAAATACACACTGTATACTTTATGGTGGGAGAAATGCCCACCCATAAGACAAGCTTGGTCATTTTTGCTTTTACTGGTTTATTCCCATATTCATCACAACTGCCCGTTGTCCCACTTGCTTTTTGGGTTGTTATGCATTATGATAAACTTTGCAGTAGTCACCAAAACCCAAGTAATTTGAACATTAATAGCCGACTAATTCTTGCATAATTCTAACTGAAGGCTATCACCTCCAGGGTTTCATTAAGGGTTGCTGGAGAGAAGAGATCTGGCTCTACTGGGGCCTTGTCACACGGGACCAGGCAGTTATGTGGATTTGGGGAGTGGGGGCTACCTGAGATCCCTTAAGATAGATTTTTATGGTTCTAGTAAAAACTGATGCAGGCATGGGCCAAGTGTGATACTTGGTTGGCAGCCCAAAGCCTGGGTGTGTGCAAGGCAGAGGAAGTGGACAGGCAAGTGGCCACTCAGGTCTGGATGGCAATAGCTTTTTCCCCATCATCTCCTGTTGAAGGAAATTCTGGATCTGCTGGAACTTCATTAAGCAGCAATGACCTGGGACCTAGGTCTGTTGTGGCCTTTGGAGCCAAGGTCACCCTTGAGATGGAAGCATGCAGATTTGAACAGAGATACCTGCTGTGAGTGGGAAGGGCTATGTAGGATCTGTGTCCTGGATATACCTCATGGCCTTTCAGTCTAAACAGACAGTACACACTGTTTAACCGTAGAGATTCTTCCAGGGCCTTATAGTTGCTGGCGTGCTATGTCACGCCCCGACATAGCCCAGCGGGGCGTGAAGGGCAGGGCTAGAAGACTGTATGTTCTAGAGTACCTGCTTTTCAGACAGATAAGACAGCATGTTGCCCAGAGAGAGGCCTGTGCTCATAATGTACAGAGCTATTTGGAATTGCTCTGTGGGGAAGATAAGCACAGGGGAGTGGTGTCAAGATGAGCCCACAGAGTGAGTGCTTGCCTGGAACGTTCTCTGCAGACACTGTATTGCTCTGACAGAAGAACACATTTCTCAATACAGGAGGCAGGACACATTCTGCACCCCTCTCCCCTTGTACTTCGGATGTCACCTGCAGAAGGACCAAGACCAGTGACCACCACACGGGTCATAAGAGCCCTCCCTGGCTTCCAGGCAGCTCAGTCCCAGCAAAATGTCCAACAACCCACTGACAGGTTTGTGTGCTGCAAAGAAAGCCAGAAAACTCTTTCCAGGCATGCCAAATAGGAATATGAAGTCATAATCATCACTGAAACTTCTCAGACATTCTGCAGGGAAATCCAAGTTGAGCTGTAAGGAGGGAGGAGTTTCTACAGGAAGCAATACATTTTGAAGCGTCCTGAGAACTCTTGACCATGCCTGTCATTCTCCTGGACAGAGCTGTTGGGTTTCCCAGCCCAACTCTTACTTCCAAGAACATCCCCCAGGGACCCACCTGAACTTCAAACTCCTTTGTGAATTCAAGGGATAAAATTAAACCATTCACACTTGCTCGAGAAGTAGAGCTGCCCCACCTCCTTTCTTTCCCTCTGCTTACAAACAGCCCTGTGGATGAGATCAAAAGCTAGCCCTGTTCTCATGCAGCCAGCCATAGGGAACTCACAACTGCCCAGGTGTGGAAGGATTCTGGGCGCAGCCTGGAAAGGGGGTGAGGAAGGGAGAGATGCTGGGGAGCCACCATCAGGTGGGTAGCAAGATGAAAGGTAAGATGGTCTTCCCACTTTAGATGATGCTTTGGGAGACCAGATTCCCAGGAATCCTGTTTCCAACAACGTGGCCCTGGTGGGGTGTGGGAGTCTTAGAGGTCCCACAGTGCTCCTCCCACAGTGCTCCTCCCACAGTGCTCCTCCCACAGTGCTCCTCACTGCACATTTTTTTTCTAGCCACAGCTCTAGCAAAGCTTTCTCAACAGAGAAAGCCAAGACAATAAGTAATAGGAGAATGTGGTGGGAAGTCTGTGTGTGAACAACCTGATTCAGGAGCTGGGATGGAAAACATGGGTTTCCTCAGACAACCGGTTTTCCCAAACTTTTCTCATGGAGTTGTCTTTGTTTTAGTAAAAAGCAGGCAGAATAGCCATTTGAGCAAGTAGTTGTGGGGTGAAAGTATGTTCACTCTAAGTACTATCTGAAATGGTCCAGAAGGCCAGTTGGCAGGTACCTGACTTCCCAGGGTCTGCCACTGCTCCCTCTGATAACTTTTCTTTTTTTTTAATATGTATTTATTTAATGTATATGCTCTATCTCCATGTACACCTGCATGTCAGAAGAGGGCATCAGATCACATTAGAGCTGGTTGTAAGGCACCATGTGGGTGCTGGGAATTGAACTCAGGACCTCTGGAACAGTGCCTGTGCTCTTAACCACTGAGCCATCTCTCCAGCCCCCTGATAACTTTTCTTACCGAGTAAATGATCTGACTCATGACAGACTTCATTAATCCTGTGGTTCATTTACTGTCATCAAATAATTTACCTGAAACTTTTCAAATGATGTATTAGTTATTTCTACTAATTTGGAATTATTTTATCTTAAAATAATTTAAAAATTTTATTTTAAACTATTTTAAAATAATAATTCCAAGTAACTTGGTCTTTGTCTACAACTTTGGCTTGGTTGTGGAAACTTCCTCTTTGGCTTTTAAATGGTTTTTCTTGAACAAGTGGCTTCCGGGTGACTTCCAGCTACCAAGGCCTGAAGCTCACACCCTGTCAGCAACACTGATGGGCTATGAGTTAGGTTCTCTGATAGGCAAGCAGACAGGGAGAGGGACCATGATCAGGTGATGAAGATGGTGAACTTCCAAAATGGCTGGCAGCTTCTTCGTCCTCCTGATCTGAGACAAAGGCCTGTAGTTCCCCCTCCCTGTGGACAGTCCAAGGCTAGTGCCTTGTAGGAGGGAAAGTGGCCTCTTTGCATAAATACACACCAAGAAGAAGCTTAGAGAACACAGAAGCAACATCAGCAGCTTGAAGAGAGCTTCAGCCAGACTCAGACTGGGATGACATCCTCCTCGACTTCCAGCGTCTGTATCTGGGAGACAGTAAATCCCTGTGGTTTAAGCTGCCCAGCAGTGGGGTGTTGCTATGGCAGCTTCCCGTTTCCTGTCTACATACTCGATCCTCAGAGTCAGCTTGACTGGAAACCCCACATAAAAGGTGCTGAGGCCACTACCAGGTGACCCTGAATAGCAGCAAAACAGAACCTACAGTGCCACATATGTCACCCATTGGTTCCCTCTTAGACCCTAAGGACAAGCAGGAATCACTGAAGGAGTAACACACAGCAAGGACACACTGTAGTTGCTGGTGTCTGATGACACACACTTTGGTACTTCAGTGGCTTTACATTAGTTTAGCCGTCTGCAGACTGACATAGGAACTCAAGTCTGATAAGAACCTGCTCCGTGGTTCAACTCTCCCTGGTGGTCAGAAAACAGTGAGGCCCACTTGCCTGGCAAAGGCCAGGCTCCTGCTCAGAATCGTGACTTGAACTTCTGTGGCTCTGGGCTGGCTTTGGTGTCATTAAACTGCTGTTGGCCACAGACTGGGGAAACTTCCTCCTCAGGGACACTTTTGCTGGGTCAGAGGTGAGGCAAATGCAGGTCACTGGTCAGTCCCAGGCAAGACCTACTGTGTATCTGAAGAGCCTTGATCTTGTCCTTTCCACAAATAGGGCCTGTGAGTACTGAGAATTCTCCCTCATTTGGGAAGCCATGCAGTCCCATGCTACCGTCATGGGCAGCAGTCTAAAAGCGAGGAGTGAAAGGATGAGTTTCAGGCTCCTTTGAATTAGTTTAAAGGGTAACAAATGACAAGCTTACCTCAAGCTTACCTCAGGAGAGGTGTGAAGCCTCTGTCAGAGGTCATGTGGACAGAGCAGACTTCCCACATTGTGTGCCCACCAGCACCACAGACATGGGATAGACACCACTGCCCTCCAAGAACAAACGGTTACAAGTTCTGGAGAAAGTCTTGTGCCCCCTTCCCATCTCCTGAAGGAGCCTCGGGCTGCCCTTCAGCTTGGTGCTGGGTTCAGTTGGCCTTGGCCTTATTCCAGCCCTCCCTCCTGGCTGTCAACTGTACTTGCTACTCTGACCTCTAGTCTGTTCAGGGCAGGAAGGGTGTGTCACCCACAGAGGGGTGATGGAAGCCTCAGAGGTGACAGAGTATTGTCCAGGGAAATGGAGCTAGCTATAGAAGCCCATGGAACTAACTCTCCAAACTAGAGTTGTAACCCTGGGCAGCATCCCCAACCCCCTATGGCCCTACAGCACAGTAACCTCTTTGCTTCTGGTCCTTGGGAAAGAGGGGAAGGCAAGGATACTAGTGGAGGGTGTGAATCCAGAGGCTAGGTTGGGTGTCTTGGATTTATTTGGAATCATCTCATCCTACTAACCTGCCCTCCCAACCAAAATTATAGGACCCGTGGCAGTTTTATCTTTTGGGGGTTAGAGGACCTGATGACAAGCTGTCTGTCTTGCAGTTGGCACTCCACAGGGTGACATTATTGCTGTAGGGTGGTGAGGACCACAGAGTATGGGCCTTCCCACGGTGGCTCTAGGCTCTGGGTTCATATCCTCTTAACCCATTCAAAGCGTCCAAACTGGAACTTGTGGGCATGCTCGGGCACAGCCTCTCGAACCATGGGATGAAGAGTCCTCTGGAGCTGCTGGAGGGCCTTTAAGGACTTGAGGAGGGAATGGTCAGTAGAGGGAACACTTGGCCCTTAAAAGGGCAAAAGGTAGAAAGTTGGCTCAATTTTGTTGGTCTCAAGAACATGTTTAGTTTATCTGTCCTGAGCTTTGTGGCCTCTAGGTATAATGTAGTTTCCAATCAACATTTAGGATCGTTGCCAAATTTAGGGAAACTAGTTGGGAAACATGGGCCGTTGTCAGACCTCGTGGAGTGGAGCAACCCAAATCTAGGATCTTTTTGTTTGATCTTGACTGTCTGAGTATGAGCAACTCAGCAGTTTTACTTGCCCATAAATGGGTGGCCTGGTGGAGTTTGGTTACCATCTGTCTTCCAATAACGGCAGGGAGTACAAATCTCTTGTCCAGCAAGAACCACCACCCCTTTGCCTCCTGTTTGGCATCTTCTCTTTTTGTCCACTTGGTTTCTTTGTGTATAGGTTGGGCTCTGGAGCAATTCAGGCTCAGGCATGGTAACCAAGATCTGGAGAGGCCCCACCGGTTCTAGGGCCACCTTCTGGGTGGCCAAGTCTATTGCCTTATTCCCTTGAGTCTCTCCTTTTGATGCCTTTGCAGTAGACAATGGCTTCCTCTCTTGGCAGCCATAGGCCTCTAGTAGGGCACAACACATATATGCTTTGTCAAATCCATACTTCTGTGTACACAGTGATGGCTTTGTTCTTCCTCTAGCAAAGACCTGAGTTAACCCCCGAAGCTCAGCCCTTTGTGCTGAAGTCCCTTGGCTGAAGGACTGGGCCCACACCATCCTGTCCAAGGTGACAACTGTGGCCCCAGCACACCTGATTCAATATTGAACAAAACTGCTCCCATGTAGTCCCTCTTCAGGTCTGACAGACTGGACTACATCAGCCACTTCCAGGAAGTTGGTACTGATTCCTCTGGAGGTGGAACCTGGAGCAGAGGCCAGAGGCCCCTGACCCAGCAGCCACAGCCACAGCCACAGGAGAAGCAGCAGCCAGGACTGGAGCCCTGCCTGAGGTGAGAGCTGAAACTGCTCTAGTCCACCTTTTGCTGTGGCTTCAAGCACTTCCACATTGCCTGCTCCTGCTGGCTGGAGCCAGATAGGCCTGGCCAGGACAGCACCTGGACCACGTCTCCCCTCATGGGTGTCAGTGCCAAGGGACCTCATCTGCAACACCATGAACTCATCCCTGCTGTGTCCCCATCTGGTCAGTAGAGTGTGGGGTGATTAGGAACAGTTCCCCGTCTGTCTTAGGGTTTCTATTGCTGTGATGAAACACCATAACCGAAGTGTAGAAAAATATATTAATTAAATTATGTTTGGTGTCATTTGTAGAAAAAAAATTAAATTGTTTACCAGTTTTTATATTATATTCAATAGATTCGGTGGTTGTTAATTTTTAACCAACCATTATAAATGAACACACAGAGACCACATGGATTTTAACAAGCCTTGGCCTGAATTGTGCAATCCTAGCCCATCTAAGCTAGCTCTTAATTCTGTTACCCAAATATGATCCCAAATATACATACGTCCCCTTGGATTGCCATTCTCCACACTATGCCAATGTTCCTGGCCATGTGGAATGAGGTTCCTTTTTTCTAACTCATGGCGTGTGCCTCCTTCTTCCTGCTGCTCCTGGCTGGAATGCCTTAATTCTCTGTCTAAAATGCAGGCTTCCTGTTCTAATCCCAGGAAGTCTCACCTTTCTCTGTCTTTGCCCAATCTCAGGCCTCGGCATTTTATTTAACCAATCGATGTAAGTAACAGACAGCAAGCAGGACCAATTAATTAACATTTAGAATGCTTAACACTACCCCAACACCAAAGCAACCTGGAAAGAAAAGGTTTACTTGGCGTACACTTCCACATTGCTGTTAATCATTGAAGGAAGTCATGACAGGAACTCAAAAAGGGCAGGAACCGGTAGGCAGGAGCTGACCTGGAGGCCATGGAAGGATGTTGCTTACTGGCTTGTTCTTCATGGCTTGCTCAGCCTTGTTATTAATTATTATTATTATTATTATTATTATTATTTTATTATTATTTTACACTGGACCATTTAATGGTCCAAAACAGTTGTACAGTACTATAATCAGCCACAGAGCTGTGATGGGGACAGAATCAGTCCTCCGCCACACCAGGCAAAGCAGTTATTGGGCGTGAGCGGCTGGCTGGGCCCACAGGCTCATCCACTGGGCATGAGGGAAGACTCCCATCGCAGGTACCACACTGCATCCATCAGGGGACAGGTATACACCCCACATGCAGGAAGACCCCTTTTGTCAGTGCAGTGGGGCTGTGAGTTGCGATGAAGGGGAGCCCTGTGGAAGCCTCTGACAAAGCGGGGGGGGGGGCAGGGGGAGGGTTACCCTCGCTTTCCAACGCCCAGCACGGTTCACTTTCCCAGGTGCTTCATCTGCTCTTCAATACTGGCAAAATTCCTCTCGACTGTGGCCAAGTTTTCACGCATAGTTGTCTGCCCCTGTGTCAGGAGCAGGGCGTCCTCCTTAAGAGAAGTGACAATCATCTGTTGGGTAATATCCAAATGTGCCAGGAGCTGAGCAAACTGCACAGCATGCCCATGCAAGATGCTTGATGGTGACCAGTGTCTGCACCAGCTTGGGGAGGGTGGAGGCAATGGCGCTCCCACAATGTATGGTTTCATAAAGCTGGCTCACCTTGCTCTGTGTGTCCGCATCCTCCACAGAGGCTTTGTGCTTGGCAATCACCTTTCCCAGGACACTCTGTAGCTGAGCCTCTACTTGGTCCAGAACTGCAAGGTCCCGGGAGCTCACCTTGGCCTGCAGCAGTTCTACTGTTTCCATAAGGCAGGCTCCTTGTCCGCCTGCAGAGAGGGACTTCTGAACATTTGGCTCACTCACAGGGGACAGTGCCAAGTGTCAAGGCTGCTGTGCGAGGGGGTCCGCCTGTGGTCTTTCCCCCTGGGCTGCCTTTGCTGTTCTTTGTGGCTTCCAGCTGCAGCAGTAAGCGCTTAGCCAGGGCTCCATCTGGGTCAGTGAGGTTGATTGCAGCTCTGGTCCCAGCAGTTTCTCCAGGTGGGAAGCAACCAGCTGCTGCTTCAGAGCTGCCAGCCGGTTAGCCAGCACCACAGGAGTGAGCTTCTCCTCAGTGGCCGACTGGTTTCATGAACACCGGGCTCGTTCCTGGCAATACTTGGGAGGTCGGCATATTTAGGGCAAGGCTGGGCTGGAGGACCAAGGCCTCGGGGGAGGGGGGGCAGTGATCGGTGGGATCGGGTGGGGAGAGGCTGGGTCCGGGTGACCGGCTAAGGTGACGGTAAAGGGAGTGGCCTCAGCCTTGTTTTTTATAGAACCCAGAACCACCAGCCCAGGGATGATACCACCCCTATTGATCATTAGTTAAGAAAATGTTTTACAGGCTTACCTATAGCCCAATCTTATGGAGGTGTTTTCTTAACTGAGATTTCCACCGGTGACTTCAGCCTATGTGAAGCTGACATAAAAGTAGCCAATGCATTGCCCAAAGTCAGTTTGTCCAGTTCAGTCCTGTAGTATATTTAAAAGACTTTTCCCACAAAGAAAGCATTCTTCAAGAATCAGACATTTTATAATGATCAGTCTTAGTTTAAGCCATACACAAAGTTGAATTAATTAGTATTATATTATTATCAAGACACCATCTTGCTGTAGCCCAGGCTGGCCTCAGATTCATGGAGTTACTTTTGCTTCAGTCTCCTCAGTGCTGGGATTATGGGTGTGACCATCATGTCCAGCTTAATTACTTAAACAAATAATTATTGCGCAAAGACAGTAGCCATGGAGTTGGAGCCAGAGCAGAGTGCTTGGGGCCCTGGTCTTCGAAGGACAGTCTTATGGACTGGAAATGGAGTCTAGGGGTCAGGACAGAAGCAGAAGAAAGAGCCAGGGAGATGTTAAGACTTCATAAAGAGGCACAGTGACATGAACATTTGGAAGTGACTGAGTTCCAGGCAGATGGGATGTGGGCTGTGGCCTCTCCAGAAGGCTGAAATAGTCTGTGAGACTTTACAGGAACAACTGATTCACAAAACAACTATCACATGTTGGCCTAAGAAGGCCTCTCCTGTATTTCCCTTTGAGTCCTCCACTGTTTATCACAGGCAGGGAGCTAAATAAACTCTTGGAGGTAGGAGGAGCTGGGCATCCGGTCCTGTGAGCTAGCCCTGGGCCATGTGAACTCAGTTTAACAGGGTTCATGGAGAAGCACAGTGCGGCAGAGGTGGACATCAGAGCCACTTCTGACCATGGCCATGACACGACAGGTGTAAAGAGAAGGTCCTAGGCAAGACGCCAGTCACAGGGCTCAACACCAGCTTCCCTGGGTGCTGCCCTTGCTTGTTGTGTTCCAGCCTGATATCTTACCAACGTCTGGGGCTCTTCCAGGCTCCTGAGCCCACATGGTGGTGTTTTCTTGCCTCCATGTTGCAGGATAAGTTGTTGGTTTGTGCGGCATGCCGACTCAGTGTGACATTTCATCAGGGATCCGAGCCATAGGCAGGGAGTTAGCCAGGCCACAGCGTGCACGAGTCCCCACGACACACACAGCTTGAGTCCTGTTTCTAAAAGAACCCTGGACCACCTGAGCACCCAGAGATGTCCAAGTCACTTGGCCCTGCTGCTGCTATTGGTACCAGGGAAGACCGTGTGCACAAAGCGAACTTTGTGAGCCTCAGCTGTGTGAGTTAAATGTAGCCTACAGCTGTTGGTGGCTCACTCCCGAAATAGTCTGGTAATAAAAATAATGGCAGAGGTGGTAATGAGACTGTGGGTAGTGCACATGACCGCTGTCCCTCAGAATAAAATGTGTGACTCAAAACCTCACGAGCAGAGAGCACAGAAAACAGAATGCTAAACTTTAAAAGGAGTCACAGGACCGAGGTTCTAGCTTCATTTCTGTTGCTGAGATTAAAATGCTCTGACAAAAGGCAACTTGTGAGAGAAAGGATTTATTTTAGCTCACAATTCCAGGGTAGAGTCCATTATTTTGGAGAAGTCGAGGCAGCAGGAAGTTAAAGCAGCTATAGTCACATCACATCAAGAGCAGACAGAAGACTGGCTACCAGGTCAAATGATCTTAATTCCACCCCAGAGACCCACACAGTACAAGGAGAGAATCTACTACTGTTAAGTTCTCTGACTTCCACACAAGCCCCCTGAACCACAAAACAAACATATAAATTTAAAAAACAACTTTTAAAAAGAGTGAAGGGAAATGATTGCATGCATGCTGGGGGCACAGCTAGTTTCCTCAGCTCTTACACAGTCTGAGCACCCCCAAAACAAGGAATGGTGCTCTGTACACTCACTCAGTTCTTCTTGTATTGACTAAGGTACTCAAGGTAATTCCACGGACACACCCAAAGACCAAACTGAGCTACAATCCTCTTTAAGATGCTCTTCTCCAGTGACGCAAGCTCCAGGTAATCCAACATTCTTCTGGCATCCTTGGGCACATAAACACAGAGCTAAAAAATAACAATAGGGGCAGTGGGATGGCGTAGTAGGTAAGACGGCTACCCATAAGCCTGACCACCCGAGTGTAATGCCCAGGACACACATGGTGGAGAGGGCCAACTCCCACAGGCTGTCTGTTGATCTTCACACATGTGCCATGGCACACTTACCCTCCACCAAATAAATAAATATATAAGTCAAAAACCTAAAATAACAAAAATAAATCTTAAAAAACCCTAACCATGATAACCAATAAGTGTAGAAAACTTGTTTCTTGAGAATATGAGTGACATTTATATTCCGACAGTGTGAGGTTTAGAGCACAAGGTAGAAAAATAAGAGAAAAAATGAATTTCTCTGTAGAAGCTGAGATGAGGGCTTCCTGACCAAATACACTCAGTGAACTGCCTGAGTGTACGTAAGGAGCTGTCAAGTCAAAAGTTCCTCTTAGAGGTTGGTGGCTACCCTCCAGACAGGCAGAAAGACCCTGTGAGAGGGTAGGCCAGGTGCTTAGAAACTGCAGTTCCTATTGTCATAAACAAAACAAAACAAATATGATATTCTGTCGAGGAAGTGTCACAGGCCTTTAATCCCAGCAGAGGGAGCAGAGGCAGAAGCAGGCAGATTTCTGAGTTCAAGTGCACTTGGTCTACAGAGTGAGTTTCAGGACAGCCAAGGATACACAGAAAAACCCTATCTCAAAAAAAACAAAAACAAAAAAAAATATTTGTTTTGTTTGGGTTTTTTTGTCTTTTGTTTTTTGAAAGATAAATGGAGGGAGAGAGAGAAACAAAATTTTAGTGGGTAGGGCAGTGGGGAGGATCTGGAGAAATTTTGGGGTAAACAATGAAAAGATACTTATGAAATCTTTATTTTTAATTAAGAAAATAAGGCCTCTTAGGGCTGGAGAGATTGGTCAGCGGTTAAGAGCACCTGTTGCTCTTGCTGAGGACCCAGGTTAAGTTCTCAGCACCCACTTGGTGGAACACAACCATTTATAACTCCAGTTCCAGGGGATGTGATGCCCTCTTCTGACCTCTGTGGGCACACATGCACACATACATGCATTTAGGCAAAAGCACTCATACACATAACATAGAATAAATAAAACTAATTTTGTCTTAAAGATTTCCATCCCACTACACTTTTTTTTCCAATTGAGATTTTTTTTCTACATTTATTCACTTTACAGACCGAGAGCAACACCCCCCCCGCCCCCCGCAACTACCAATCCGCCCTGGCACATCAGATTGCATCAGGATTAAGCACATCCTCTCCCAACTGAGGTAGACGAGGCAGGCCACAGTCAGAAACAGCTCCTGTCCAGTTGTCAGGGGCTCCACTGGAAGACTAGTCCATCAGCTTCATACGTGTACGGGGCCTAGGTCCAGTCCATGCATGCTCCTTGGTTGGTGGTTCAGTGTCCCCATGGACCCAGGTTAGTTGACCCTGTAGGTCTCCTTGTGGTGTCCTTGACCCCCTGGCCTCCTCAGTCCTTCCTCCCACTCTTCCACCACACTCCCAAGCTCTGCCTACTGTTTGGCTTTCAGTCTCGGTATCTGTTTCCATCAGCTGCTGGATGAAGCCTCTCAAAAGACAGCTATGCCAGGTCCTGTCTGCAAGCATAGCAGAGCATCATTAATAGTGTCAGGGGTTGGTCCTCTCCCGTGGGGTGGGTCTCAAGTTGGACCAGTCATTGGTTGGCCATTCCCTCAATCTCTGCTCCCTCTTCTAAGCAATAAGACTTACATGAATTTAAATTGTTCAGTTGGTGAAAAAATTGAACAAGTGTAATCAAAGCCCCAAATCTACCCATTTATAGGAAAAGAGGGACAAAAATTACAATTCAATTGGTGATAACCGCAACAAGGGGATTTTGCAAGAAAAACAACCTTGTTTCTTTGATAAGTACATTTCAAGTGAGTGAATCCTTGAGAGGGTGGGGCTTCAAATCTGAACAAACTGTGAAGAGACACTTATGAAACAAGGGAACTTTAACAGATGGGATATTTGATACTGAGGAATTATAGTTAATATTAAAGGTGTGATTAAAATACTGTAATGTTATTATAAAACATAGTCGTGATCTATTGGAGGCACTAAAATATTTACAAGATAAAATTATTGACATTCTGAGATTTGTTTCACAATAATTTGGTGGGAGTTCAGTGGAGAATGGTGGGAGGTTAGCTATCAATAGTCAATGACATGGGGACGGGTACCTGGGGGTTCCTGTGCTGGCTTTTCCCATCTGAGTACTAACCAGGTCTGACCCTGCTTAGCTTCTGAGAGCAGGCAAGATTGGGTGCACTCAGGGTGGTATGGCCGTAGACTGTGCTGGTCTCTCTGTGTCATTTGTATGCATCTTATATGTTGCATGACTAAAGATGGGGTGAACGAATGAAAAAAAAGTGGTCTGTGGCTAGTGGTGATCTGAGTGAAGCGCACTGGGCATTTTAATGACAGAGAGACAGTGTCGCTCACTCCCTAAGCGCCCCGTTGAGGTCAGACATGGCCTGTCTAGCGGAGGTCAGGCACTGGTTAAAGTGGGGCACTTACTCTTCAAACACTATCTCCTATTAATTCAAGCCAAGTGCCAGCTGTATTTTGCAAGCTCATTAATAGATATAGCCACAAGGATTATAAATATTTTATAAAATGTGGTCAGTTCTTTTGGAATCATACAAAGTTTGAGGTTTTAAATATGGAATTATAAATTTATGAACTTCTGTACTAAAATTTAAAAATAATTGATAAAGGCCCATCATACAATGTCCATAAAATTGAAATCCATCCAATATTAGGCCACTCTCTTAATCTGAGTGGTCTTTTTCTTCTTTATTAACATATTTAAGTCTTCACTCTTTACAATTTTGAATATTTTCATTCCTCTTGTGACTTCATAGTGTGTCATGTTGCTTTGAGGCCCTCAGAGCCTCTACCTCAAGTGGCTGTACAATATCCCACATAGTGAATATGACTTGCTCAGCCTTCTCCCACTGTCACTCTATAGTCAGGTTTCTCTAAGGGAACAGAACTGATAGAAAGAATGAATATATTGTTTATATGTTAATAAATGTATACTTACATTTATTTTTTATTTATGAACTGTTCTAAAATTTAAAAAATAAATTATATATGGACTATAAAGTTGAAAAAATCATTCAACATTAGGTCAGTATATCAGGCCCATGTATACTGATGCTGTAGTCCCAGAGCACTCCTGGAGAGCTGCTGGCTTCAGTCTCCATTGGAATCCAGAAGAAGCAGGTTCTAATGCTAGTGAAGGGAAGCCTCGGGTAGACTGGGCTGCCAGAGAGAGAGGGCAAGCCTGGGAAAAGCAAAAGCTTTCTTCTTGTTGCATGTCCGTTTACACGCAGTCCCACCAGACTTAGGGTGTCTTCCCACTTCAAAATCCAATCAAGAAAATCCCTCACAGGTATGCCCAGTGCTTAGGTTTCAGTTGATTCTAAATACAGTCAAGTTGGGGCTAAAGAGACGGCTCAGCGGTTAAGAGCACTGATTGCTCTTCCAAAGGACCTGGGTTCAAATCCCAGCACCCACATGGCAGTTCACAGCTGTCTATAATTGCTGGGTGTGGTGGTGCACACCTTTAATACCACCACTTGGGAGGCAGAAGCAGGTGGATCTCTGTGAGTTCAAGGCTAGCCTGGTCTACAATGTGAGTCCAAGACAGTCCAGGATACGCAGAGAGACCCCTGTCTCCAAAAAAAAAAAAAAAACCTAAATACAGTCAAGTTGACAACCAAGATGAGCTATCACAAGTACACCCTTGTCAACTTGACATACAACCACATATCCTTCTGTCATGCTTAATGAAATGTCCACATGAAAACAATAACCAGGTCATAATTCTACCTAACATGATAAAACTATCTCAAGTACAACAGAAAACACATTATACATTTTAGAAAAGGTGGTAATGTCCCTTGAGGAGCTCAGTCTTAAGTTAAATATTTTAATTACCATTGATAATATCTCAATTTATGTTACATTACATGATAGAGGAAAGAAACACAAACATCTGCTTTGTATATGTATATATGCACAAACATACTCTTAACAAAATAGGACAGAAACATGTCAACAGGTTTTCTGTTGACATGCTTTCCAGAGCCTCTGGAAAGGATTGTTGTGATCACGTGGACCAATTCAAAACCACGGCTCAGAACCTGCTCCTGTTCTGTCCTTCCTCTGCATCACACTGCTTCCTGGAGAATCTCTGCAAATAGGAAGCATTCTTTCTGAGAAGTTTTACAAAGATAGAACAATTTCCAGGCAATGTCTCACTAAGTTTAAAACTTTTGAGCCCCACCTGGAATCCAGGTGCAAAAATGCTGGCAAGTCCTGTGTAGGCTTTGCCATAGTTTGAGAAAATTCCAGAGACTATGAAAGTTGTTCTCCCACGGGCAGAGAGGACAGGCTGGTACAGTTCCAGGATCAATAAATGCATGTTCCTAATATTCTAAGTGAGGTGGGAATTTGGTAAGACTGTCACAGAGCAGCAATGCCCTTGGCTTCTAGGTGTTACAATTGAGTCTCAACCATGTATTCTAAGAAGCAGGTACAATGACAATATGAGAGTTGAGACTGAGAAGAAAACATGATCTATCTATTGCTTTTGAAATAATTAAAATCACGGGGCATGATGATGCACAACTTTAATCCTAGAACTTGGGAGGCAAAGGCAGGAAGATATCTGTGAGTTTGAAACTGGTGTATATATAGCAAGTTCCAGACCAGCATGGACTGTATACATAGTGAGAACCTTTTTTTGTTTGTTTTGTTTTTTGGTTTTTCGAGACAAGGTTTCTCTGTGTAATACCATTTTTTAAAGTATATAGCTCCAAATAAATCCAGTGTTCTGATCTGATTCTGTGTCACAGTCATTTCCCTTCTCCTTTTCCTTTACCCCCTCCTTGTCTGTCTTCTCTCTCCGCTCCAGACCAAGCACACCTAACATGCTTCCACTACAGTTAGCATCAATTTTGTTGAGTTTATATTCCTCTGTCCTTTGCACTTTACTATGTGGAGGAACTGAGATTAAAAGCATCCACAAAATGTCCTTTTTCCCAGTTAAGAAAGAACAATATTCACTATTGGGCTTAAGTTCTTCTATTTCTTGCCTATCACAGAAACTAAATTCAATCCTGGTGAATGCTAGCAGCAAACTGGGGGCGTCAGAGGTAAGTCCACAATGCCATCTGGTGGCCTCTAGGAGAGTCACAGGGAACCCGGCATTCATGAAAGAGTGAGTCTCCAAGCTTTACAAGAGTTCAGCCATTTATGTAGCACATCTCAGAGCAGGGATCAGGGGTCAGGACGTGGGTCTGCTTGAGATCAAAATTTGTTATCTCCTCCCCTGGTCATCAGAACTCAGGTTCTGAGCTCACACTTGTAACAGCACTATGGGAGAGGCAAGAAGACGACTGTTAAGTTCAAAGTTAGCTTGGGCTACAGTGTAAAGTGCTGTACAGAAATACAGTGCTGGGTGGACTTGTTCAGCTGAGCATGAACCACACATGCCACAGACTCTAGCTCTGGAGAATGTTGCAGCCTCCACGGTTCTATGTCAACTCCTCTAATAAAGCCCTTCTCATTTGTCTCTATTTGAGAGCCCCAACACACAGCAAAGTCTGGTGTGTTCCAAAGCTTGTAAGACACGGGGCAGGTATATCCACAGAATCTTGACATATTTGCCAAATTTTGATAATTCAAACTTTTTTTGGAAGTGATAACTGTCAGACATTTATTTGTCTGGCTTTTTATTGTTAAAAACACCTACATATACATCTTTAACTGTCAAAAACATCCCAAACATGGTCTCCCATTTTTAAAAAGAATCAAACTCTTTAACAAATAACATTACCTACCTGTTGAAATAATTAAATTATTACCAGTATTTATAATATAGCCAATTGGTCGGTGGTGTGAATCCTTAACCCACCATTACAAATGATCACATTGAGACATCTGATGGATTTTTAACAAGCCTTAGCCTGGATAGTGCAATCTTAGCCCATTTAAGCTAGCTTTTAATTTTATCCCCAAGTAAAATCCCAACATATCCATATGTCTGTCCCCTTGGGCTGTTATTCTCCACATTATGCTGAGATCACATGGAGATATGACTTTCTCTAAGCCATGGCCTGTCCTCTCCTTCCTCCTCCAGGCTTCTCTTTCCCATCATCTGCTATGCTCAAGAGCCCACCAACCTTTTTCCTGCCTACCTCTCTTCTACCCAATCCAAGCTGCAGCACTTATTCAACCATTCAGAGACAATGGTTAGCAAGCAAGGGAACACAGCATCCTCGCTTGGTGTACTTATACCCTGGCACAGAAAGGAGGCCTCTGGGAGCCGATTAATTCACATTTAGAATACATAATAGATCATCCCAACACCTACCAACCTAGTAAATGCCACCACTCTGGATATAGTTCTGTAGCTGGATGAGTTCTAACACCTACAGTCCACCTTATTCAAGTGTAATGATCGAGTTAAAACACAATTGAAGGTCAGTTAGCACGATGGCTCAGAGGGAGCTTGCTGCTAAGCCTGGCAACCCATGCTTGATTCCCAGGACCCAGCAGGTGGAAAAACAGAACTGCAGTCGGCACGTTCTCTTCTGTCCTCCACATGTATACCAGCACACACAGATGCAAAACCGATTTAGCCAACAAGAAAATTCTTTAAATTTGGATCTTTTTCTGCAATGCTCAGGGCTTAAACCCAAGATTTCACAGTGGCCACAGCACTCTCCTGGTCTGTACCTCTAAACCTAGCTCAACTTTCAGATCACTAATATTCACAAAATTAACTGGGCTGGGATGACTCAAAAGATGTTAAGACTTCCTACTCTTTCAGAGGAACAAGTTCCATTCTCAGTGGCCACCAGGTGGCTCGCAACTACCTGTAACTCCAGCTCCGAGTCGGGACTCTTTCTTGTGGGCACCTGCATATATATATATGACACACACGTCTCTCATTTTCTGACTCCTGGCTCAATCTTATATGAAGGTTATTCAGCTTTACATTATCTTGATTTTTTTTTTCTTTACAGCAGCCATTCCACATTGCCTGCTTGACAACTGCAGGGATGACAAATCTTAGGAAACTCCAAACAGCAAGCAAGTAAGTTAATGAAGGCCTAGTAGCGTCCCTTCTGAGTGACCTGAAGGCACCTTCAGGCAAGTTGATAGGCTGAATAACAAAAACCTTCATAAAGTGGCGCAAATTATCAACTTGTTCACATGATTTTCTTACTCCCGAGTTTAAGAAAAAACAGGCACTTTTAAATTTAAACTATGTGTATGCATGGTTTGTCTGTACATATGGCTGTGCACCACATGCTTGCCTGGTGTCCCAGGACCTGGAGTTGGTTGTGCACTGCCATGTGGGTGCTGGGAACTGAACCCAGGTGCCCTGAAAGAACACAAGTGCTCTAACCACCTAGAAATCTTCCCAGCATCCACCTATTTTTCATTCTTTTTAAAAGTTTATGTATTTGTATGTGTGGATCTGCTTGTGCCATGGAACAAGTCAGAGGACAGATTCTGTAATCCGGTTCTTTCCACCACATAGATCCAAGGGCTAGAACTCATGTTGTCAGGCTTGGGGGGGAAATACCTTTATCTCACAAATCATCTCCTTAGTCCCATTTTCTTCATTCTTAAAATATAAACTATGGAGCTGGAGAGCGACTCAACAGTTGAGTGTAAGGCTCCTCTAGATGACCCAAGTTTGGATCCCAGTAAACATCTGACAGCTCATAACCACCTGTAACTCCAGCTCCAGGGGAACTGATACCCCTTCTGACTTCCCTGGGCACCTGTATACATGTGGCCTATATTCAAATAAGCACACACACACATAATTAAAAGCAAATCTCAAAATAAATATGTAAACAATATACCCAGATAAAGAAAAAAGTTCTTTTATTAATGATTTTATTTTTCACTACATATATTTACGTGGGTATGTGCATGTGCCTGCTGAGGCCAGAAGAGGGCACTGTATTCCCTGGAACTGGAGTTATAGGTGGGTGCTGGGAACCAAACTTAGGTCCTCTGTAAGAGCCATACTTTCTTAATGGACGAGTCATCTCTCCAGCCCCAAAGGAAGAAATTCTTCCCAACTTTTCATGCTTAGAGAAGATACATTGTAAGAAAATGAGCACTTTACATTTCTTTTTAATAAAACAAACTTGTGCCACAGCTCCAATATACGGTCCACACATCAGTCTTTCCGCAGGGGGACAGTCTCCTCCCTGATGCCCTCTTTTGTCACGATGCAGATCTTGAGGGCATCTCCAGTGTACACATCCCTCTCAGCTGCAGAAATAAAAACGTCCTTCACCAGTCTCATGGCTCTGTCCAAAGACAGGGGCACATGCTCCACGTTCTGCATGTTTTTGAAACCAACCTGGAGAGACAGAGACTCGTATGTAGCATCATGTAACCCCAAGACCGAAGGAAGGTCTCAACTTCCTATGCAGACACTGCCATGTCCTGGGTGTTCATACTGGATGTATCATGAGGTCATATGACGATGTCTTTCAGATTACAGACATTCTAGTCCCACAACAGAAATCTGGCAAAGCTCCCAACTTCTCAAAAGCACAAACACACTGAGGCAGATACAGATACTGTAAAATATATATATATGATATATATATCATATATCTATGAGAGAGGGGGTGCCAAGACAGCCCCAAATGGCCACTAAGTTAGTAGGCAGCTCCATCAGAAGAACCCGGGCAGGGTTATCTAGGAAGAGGGGGCTTCGGCTGAGAAAATGCCTCCATCAGATTGGCCTGTAGGGAAGTCTGTGGGACATTTCCCATATTAATGTTTGATGTGGGAGGACCCAGCCCACTGTGGGCAGATGGTCTAGGCTGTATAAGGAAGCAGGCTGAGCCAGCTATAGGGAACAAGCTACTAAGCAGCATTCCTCCATGGTCTGTGCTTCCATTCCTACCTCCAGGTTCTTGCCCCAACTTCCCTCTACCATAGAGTACAAGCTGTTAAGCTGAAATAAACCCTTTCCTCCCCAAGTTGCTTTTGGTCAGGGTACTTTTATACTGGCAATAGAACCAAAACTAGGAGAAGACACTGAAATTGAAGCACATCAAACACTCCCAACTCAAAAGTGGGATCAGACAGAAGACATCACTTCAGGAAAACGCAGAGGCTGGGTGAGGTACGGGTGGCATTCTCAAACAAGCAGCGGGGGCACAGCACAGGGTCATAGGCAGCACAAATTAGGTAACTGAGCTTGGAAGTTGAAAGAATTTTGAGAAGAAAACCCAATAAATGCAGGTCTGAATCAAGGTGGTACAAAAAAGAGAGAGATAAATTAAAAGTATAGTTGAGAGAGAGAAACAGCATGGCTCAGAAACAGTAAGGGTAATGAAGGAGACATTTATGTGATGTAAGGAGAAGACTGGAAACATGACCCATGACTGCAGAGAAAGAGTCCCTAAAGCCACGGGCAGGCGAAGTCTAAAGGTGCACTAGCAGAACAGAGAAAACATGGTTTCACAAGACCGTGGCAGCACCACAGCGGGATGAGAACATAAGCAGGCACATTACCTGGTTGTCCAGCAGAGGCTGCAGCATGGCACTTGCTGAGCCTCCAGCCTTGAAGGAGTCTCTCTGGTAGGAGCCCACTGGGTCAAAGCTATACACAGCTCCCTTTCCTTAAAGAAGAAAGAGTACATACCACACTGTAAAAAGAAAGTCAGAACGTGATGTACAGAGCTTTGTTTCACCCAAAACGTTACAGCTTGCTTGAGTTACCAGAATGTGAAGGAATAACTTAAAAAGTAGAGATTATTTTAATTTATGTGTGTATTCATGTTGAATGTCTACATCATATGCATAGGTGTCTGTGGAGGTCAACAGATTCCTTGGGCTGGAGTCACAGGCAACTATAAACTAGGCAAAGCTGCCATCCAAACTCAGGTCCTCCAGAAGAGCAGCAAGTACTCTAAATGCTAAACCATCTCTCCAGCCAAGAGTAACTTTTTTCTGTAAGAGAAACTCAACACAAGAAACCAGTGTCCTTGCAGACTCTCTGAGATCAAATCATGTCTTTTGGAAAAGCAATTTGTCATCAGTATTTATCCAATGCAAAGGGTCCCAGGCCCATGACACAACAATTTCAAGTACAGAGCAGGATTTTTCCTAAAAAATAATTGTAAACATATATATATTCCTTATATATGCTTAAGAAAAAAAAATTTAACCAAAGATAGCCTGGTAAGGAATCAATCTTTTTCCTGAATTTTCACCTTCAAGCCCACTAAGCCAACCGTGTCAGATAGTGTCAGATAGTGAGGCTGAGTTCCCACCAATGGGATGAGGATAGTCACCAGGGATTGAAAACACGATAAACTACAGCACTGGTTGTTGCTAGCTTGGTTTGGGTTCTGGTGCAACTTTTGCAAACAGAATTGCCTTGCCAGATATTTTGACTTTGTGTATTTCTCTGTGAAACATTAAAATTATTCATTGTTTGTTTCTAACATAAGGTAGATATTTCTTCAACATTCAAAACAGAAAAAAAGTTACAGGTAGCCGGGCGGTGGTGGCGCACGCCTTTAATCCCAGCACTTGGGAGGCAGAGGCAGGCGGATCTTTGTGAGTTCGAGGCCAGCCTGGTCTACAAAGTGAGTCCAGGACAGCCAGGGCTACACAGAGAAACCCTGTCTCGAAAAAACCAAAAAAAAAGTTACAGGCATCTTAAAAGTTATTAGAAAGGTGGCACTCACAAAACACAGCATTGTCCAAAAGCTAAAGAAAGCAAATCTTGGAGCAAGATTGCAATACTCAGCTCCAACTTGTGTGGTCAGGGTGTTGGCTTCAGTTACTGAACAGGTTAAAATACTCAACCTCCTCAGAGTGCTTAAAATGAGCTCCCTGCCCAAGTAAGTAACTTTAAATCAGACAGTAATTTTAAAACAGAACTGTAAAACTTTCTACCTTTGAGAAAAACTGGAAAGTACCATATGCTTATGTATTGCTTGAGTTTTTAATCAAAGAATAAATCACTGTAATTCTAGAAAAGGCCTTTTTAAAATGTGTATGAATGTTTTGCCTGCATACCTGTAAGTACACGACGTGCACTACCTAAGAAGCCAGAGGAGGGCATGGAATTCCCTTGGAGCTGAAGTTACAAACCTTTGTGAGATGTCATAAGGGTGTTGGGAACTGACCCCAGGTCCTTTGGCTCTTGTATGCTAAGCCATCTCTCCTGCCTCTAGAAAGGGTCTTTTAAAAAGAACTGTGAGGCTGGGTGTGGTAGCACACGCCTTTAATCCCAGCACTTGGGAGGAAGAGGCAGGCGGACCTCTGTGAGTCTGGGGCCAGCCTGGTCTACAAAGTGAGTTCTGGGACAGCCAGGGCTACAAAGAGAAACTCTGTCAGGAAAAACCTTAGGGGGGGAAAAAAAGAATGAAAATCTTATTAAAAAAACAACTGTGGAGCCAAGTGGCCAAGAAGGCAGGGGAGGGGCCCCTCCAGGTTATCAGAGACTCTCTGAAAAGACTAAGTCAACTGAATAGAGGCACAGAACAATGTGTTTTAGTGGCAAAGAAAACATTTTTAAAAGAATCATAACAGAAAAATTCCCAGAGCCAGACAGTGGTGGGGCATGCCTTTGATCCTGACACTTTGCAGGCCTAGGCAGGCCGATCTCTGACTTCAAGGCCAGCCTGGTCTACAGAGTAAGTCCCAGGATAGCCAGGGCTACAAAGAGAAACTGTTTCAAAAACCAACCAACCAAAACCACCTAATAAATAGAACAAATAGAGTATACTGAAAGTGCTAAAAGAGAAACACTAAGTCACATATAAAGGCAGACCCATCAGATAAACCCGGAGGGCTTATTTTAAGCCCTAAAAGGTAGGAAGTGCCACCCTAGGATACTATCTATATCTAGCATCCTGGATTCCCATCCTACTACATAAAAGCCAGTAAGTCTTTGGAGATTTTAGCAGACCTGGGGTTCTAGGCTGAGTGGACAGGAAAGAACAGAAGCATGAAGCAGAAACAGGAAACTGACCATTAACAAAAAGCTCCAGTTGTAATCCTAGAAGGCTGGAGACCACTCATCATGAGGTATATGGGACCTGTGATGTATTATATGCATGTATGAAATCATCAAAGAACTAAATTTTTAAAAATTTATAGTGGTAATAACAGTCTATTAGGATACTGCTAAGGAGTGCTAATCAAACTGTGGTATGACACTTCATGATGAAGGGTCAGCCATAAATTATCACTCCATTATAACAGAAAGCTCCAATATAAAATACAGACAAGAAGAAGAAAGAAAAATTAATGCAGAGAATATAAAACTTCTAGTAAAGTAACAAAGGTAACAAAACTAGTGTAATTGAAAAACAAAACAAAAACCTTACCCTTAAAACTTAAAGACACCAGAAATAAAAGTAACAACAGAATTAAAAAAAAAAAAAACAAACTTAAGGGAATTTTCAAAAAGCAGGACAAGACAAAAAGATGGATTATCCACAGGCAAAAAAGTAAGAATGGTAAATAATAAGCTGTGTTGTGGATAAAACAGGGAGAAACAGAGACCCTTGCTGTAATCCAGGTAAGAAAAAACAAGTTACTTACACGGACTAATTTCTTTCTAAGGTTGATATTTTTATAGTTACTGGTTATATAATTTTTAAAAGTTAAATTACTTTTTCTGACAATTTTACACATACATATAAAGCATTTTTTGTTGTTGTTGGTTTTTTTTGTTTGTTTGTTTGTTTTTAGGTTTTTCGAGACAGGGTTTCTCTGTGTAGCCCTGGCTGTCCTGGACTCACTTTGTAGACCAGGCTGGCCTTGAACTCACAGAGATCCGCCTGCCTCTGCCTCCCGAGTGCTGGGATTAACAACATGTCCAGCTAAAGCATTGTTTTTATATCCACCACGAGGACTGATTTTTCTTTTAAGTCTTACTTAGTTCGAATCTAAATAACAAAAATCTGGGCTGGGGATGGCTCAGTGGTTAAGACTGCAGACTCACTGCTCTTCAGAGGACCCACTGGGAGGCTCACAACAGCCTCTAACAAACGGCAGCCCTGACACCGCTGGGCTCTGGAGGCACCTGCACTCACACACACGTCACAGCACACACAATGAAAAAACATCTTCTACAATAATTCCTTAAGATTTACTTCTCGCCGGGCGTGGTGGCGCACGCCTTTAATCCCAGCACTCGGGAGGCAGAGGCAGGCGGATCTCTTGTGAGTTCGAGGCCAGCCTGGTCTACAAAGCTAGTCCAGGACAGCCAGGGCTGTTACACAGAGAAACCCTGTCTCGAAAAACCAAAAACAAAACAAACAAACAAAAAAGATTTACTTCTCATTCATTATATGGATTCCTGTGGGTGAAAAGATTGCCAGAGGTGTTAATGACTACATCATTCATTATATGGATTCCTGTGGGTGAAAAGATTGCCAGAGGTGTTAATGACTATAATAAACTCTTTTCTAGACCCTGAAGGGCACTTGTACAGATAAACTCACAACAGTTGAGATTTACGTACAAGACCTGAGCAAGCTCAAGCAGATAAAAACCCCAGCATTAGAGAAGGGACGTGGACAGGAAGCACCACCCGTAGCCAAGGAGCTTTCGGCAACTGACAGCTGTTGGTAGACGATGGACAGTGAGTTTTCTTTAAGAGTGTGTCCCCTGGCAGGGTGACCACATTCCAGTGGAAAATCACATGTGCATCCAAGAGTATGAGCAACAAAAATTGTACTTGATGGGTTTTTAAAAAAATAAAACAAAGAGGACATGAAGTTGGGTGGTGAGAAAATTAGGGAGTGGTATATCTGGGAGGAACTGGGGAGATGGGAGGCTATGATTGTGCAAAATTCCCCCAAGAGCTAATGAAAACTAGGGAGGTAGGAAACAAACACAGACACAGAAAAATCTTTTTTTGTTTTTTGAAACAGGATGTCTCTACATAGTCCTAGCTGTTCTGGAACTTGCTATGTAGACCATGCTAGCCTCAAACTCAGAGACCCTTCTGCCTCTTGAGTGCTGGGATCCCATGTGCCCAGATCCAGCTTATATCTTAAAATCACACATTATTGACGGGGGTGGTGGTGCACGCCTTTAATCCCAACAATTGAGAGTCAGAGGTAGGCCGATCTCTGTTGAGTTCAAAGCCAGCCTGGTCTACAAAGTGAGTTCCAGGATAACCAGGGCTGCACAGAGAAACCCTGTCTCGAAAACCAAAACTACAACAACAATAAAGATTAAAGGGGCTGGACAGATGTCTCAGAGGTTAAGAGCACTGTCTGCTCTTCCAGAGGTTTTGAGTTCAATTCCCAGCAACCACATGGTGCTCACAACCATCTGTACTAGGATCTGATGCCTTCTTCTGGCATGTAGGGGTACATGCAGATAGTACTCATATACATAAAGTGAAATTTAAAAATCTTAAAAAATATATATATATATATATTATGCTACTCTGACAGAAAAAAACAAAAGATACATATTTTGAGAACACTGTAAAAACTGGTACTAACCAACCCAAAATCACCCTTGTTTTTGGAGACAAGGTCCTGAATAGTCCATGAAGGATATAATCCTTCTACTTCAACTGCCAAGTGCTGGAGTTACAAGCATGTAATAATCACCATGTCCAGTTCCAAAGACTAAGAAATTACTTTTTAAAAAAATACAAACAAAAAATAGATTTATTTTTATTTTATGTGTCTAAGTCTTTTGCCTGCATGTGTATGTCATGTAGCAGTTTCTTCCCTGATTAAAACATTTCATCCTGTCAGGTGTGGTGGCGCATGCCTTTAATCCCAGCACTCAGGAGGCACAGGCAGGCGGATCTCTGTGAGTTCAAGGCCAGCCTGGTCTACAAAAAGAGTTCCAGGACAGCCAGAGCGGTTAAACAAAGAAACCCTGTCTTGAAAAACAACATGAAACAAAAAATTTCATCCAGCAGGGAAGCTAAGACAGAAGGTAAACAACTCAAAATAGCTTCAGGAAGTCCCTGAAACTAGTAAGATTTACAAGACCCCTCTCTCCCAAAAGTAAACAATAGTACTAAAAGTCACTTTCACGATAATACAGTTCTAAAAAAGAAGCAGAGATTAGCTGAGCTGCCTGGGAAATGTGTTGCCCACTAAACCACCCACCCAGAAGGGACACTGTCCAACTTGCTGAACTCCATACAAGCTGTACAGTCTGCTCCAGGTCCCCTGATGTAGCTGCCTTTGAGTCATTTCTGCTCCTCTAAGTAACCCCAATAAAACTCATTGGTTCACCAAGATAGAATACAGTGATATCTGTACATTGGTTCCTTGTGAACTACCTATGTGGGGTGAATAGGTGTGTGTATGTTGTCTTCCCAGAAAAAGTCCGTTACACAACAGTATGAGCACTACATGTGTTCCTCATACCCGCAGAGGTCAGATTCCCTACAACTGGAGTTACAGCCACCATGTCTGGTGCTGGGAACTAAATTCAGACCTTGTGCAAGAGCAGTAATTTTTCTTAACCATGAGTTCTTTCAGCCCCAGAAATTCTTTTTCAGGAACTGTTTGAGGGGCTGGCTCAGAGTTTAAGAACCCTGGTTGTTCTTCCAGAGGACCCAGGTTCAATTCCCAGCACCCACATGGCAGCTCACAGCTGCCTATAACTCCAGTTCATGGGGACCCAACACCCCCACAGACATACATGCAGGCAAAACACCAATGCACATAAAAGTAAATAAATAAAGAACTATTTGAATTAACTATGTTATGCAATCATATATCAACTTTTGTAGCTCAGATCTGTAAGATAAAAGACAATAACTATCAAACACATACCAGATCCTGAGAAAACAGAAATGACTGACAGGTCACTGGGTATCACACACAGTATTTGCTGTGTGCCTCTGAATGTTATTTATCCCTTTTTAGCTCAGTTCCTTCTACTTTTATGATCACAGAGCAAAGCTGCTGGGCTGGATGACTCAGCTCCAGCAGAAGCAGCACATTGATGAAATCACACTTCTGCATTTTTCAGAAAGCAAAACACTACCTTCTTCATCAAGTCCACCGATGATGTTGTAAACATAGTAAGGGAAGAAGCGCCTCGAGTACAGGATGGTGGACAGCATCGCAGCTATTGCCCCTGTTGTCATGGCCTTGTTATTGGAATGCTTGTACATCTTCATGGTTTGGGGGGGGAGGGGAGGAGAGAAACAGGAAAGCAGAGTCAGACCTTGAAGTCAAACTTCAATGACAACCAGCACACTGTAGGTGCTCCTCGGGGAAACCCAAAAGCTCATTTATTTCATAACCAAATAACACAACATTACTAACATAAGACAACAGTTTATCATATGTATCTGAGGTGAAACATTTCCTGGAAAGAAAGAGTAAGACTCAGGCTGTGCCTAAATCTGACAAGTGCCAGGAAAACTGAGACCAAGGAGATTCAAGAGGGCCTTCCTCAAGGTCATACAGACAGCAAGAGTTGCTGAGAGGAAGAAAACTCTCCTCACTCAGCTGCATGGGCCTTAGTGGGAAGCTGCTACCCTCGACTGTCATCTGTGCTGTGGTGGGTTGTGGTGACACAGCTGCCTTTCAGCTGCTCATGCTCCTCACCCATACTCCCAAGCAGCCAATAAACTCATTGGTTCATAAAGTAAGACTTTGGTAGGATTGTTATTCTGGTCTATAGTTGGTTCCCCATCTTAAGCAAATGGTCAGTTGTCCCAGCATCCATGGAGGCAGAAGCAGAGGCAGAAGTGAGTTTGTGGCCAACTTGGTCTACACATCAAGTTGCTGCTTGTTTTTCACGGCTGGGGTTCTGTAGAATAGCCCTTGCTGTCCTACAACTTGATTTGTAGACCAGGCCGGCCTCAGAGTCAGAGATTAACTCTGCTGAGCCACCTGTCCAGTCCCCATCACTCATGTTCACATACAAAGCACTTCTAAAGCAGAGCCTAGGTACTGTAAGTCAAGGTCAAAACACTAACAATTACAAATAAGCTATATGACATGAAGCAGCAAATACACAATTTCTAAGGTAAGTTACATTAAAATATGAATTACAAGGCATGATGTGTCTGCTAATAAATGTAAATTTCTGAGGCTTTCAATACGAGATGTTCTAAAATCTAGAGTGAAATTCCACACTGCCCCATAGCAAGTGTAAAAGTTAAGTAAATGTTTCGTGATTATGGGATGCATCTCTTTAAGTGACCCACGAAGGCAACAGAAAATGTGGTCAACCCTGCTAACATGTTCTATCACATCATCGCTTGGTTATTACTCCTGAAATCTGCTACCTCCCTTCCTCAGTGCTCCTGGGTGATTTCTTCCTCCTTTTCTGCTGTCTACTAGAGGGAAAGACGGTCAGCAGACAGTCCCAAATCATGCTCTTGTGTATAGACTGCCTGGTTATCTTCTGCCACAGCCAGTCCTGATACTTCAGAAGGAGAAGCCTCCGAAGAGCCCTCAGGCTACCCCCAGAAGGTAGACAACCCCGACGAGGCACAGAAGTTTAAATAGACTGAACGATCTGCAGTTCCCTGTGACTGGGTGACCACAACTTCCAGTGCTGGCATTGCTTTATTTCTAGGATATGCTCCCCACCTGCTTACTTGCTGTCTTCTAAATTGTTTCAAAAGGGCAGACGAGTTCAAAACCACCTACCTTTAATCTAGCTTCAATAATCTTTGTCAGAGTGAGACAATCTCCATGAAAGCCACTGCAGCCAATTACTGTTTTCTCTGTTCTGTAAAAAGCCAATTTCAGAAAAATGAGTTGATGAAGCAAGGCTCACAAACTGACAAGTAGCCAGCGCTTCTGAGGCAAGGAAGTCTACACACCAACATCTCCTTATACCAAACTAATCTTAAGTGGGCCAAAGATATACCATGAGTAGACTAAAGAAAATAAGGATGACGATTTCACAATCTAGAGCTGAAGAAAGTGAAGCATGGTGTGTGATCCAAGGGCCATGTAGAAGTTTCAGAAATTTGACTACTTCTTCAGAAAAAAAAATGAAGTTAAAAATATATGAACATATGACTAATTCTAATTTCCTTATGAAAGAACAGTTAATGAAATAGAAAAATTGGGTAGCCAGGAATGGGGAAGACAAGACCAACTTCACTGCTTGTTCTGGTAGATGGGGGCCATGCCTAGGACCTAACCATGGCAAAGCTGCCTCCCTTATCTTTTACTCCACATCACCGTAAACCTCCATGCAAAGAATTCAACCCTTGCTCGTTCCATTCTCACTTCACGTTTAACAGAGTTATTTGATTAGCTATGCGTCTTCGCAACTGCCACCAAACAGGGATGTCTTTAGAAATGTTTACTTATGGGCTGGAGGGATGGCTCAATGGGTTAGGAGCACTGGCTGTTTTTACAGAGAACCTGGGTGGGTTAAATTTCCCAGTATCCACCTGGTGTGCAGACACACAGACAAAACAAACATACACATAAAATAAATCTTTAAGTTAAAAAAAAAGAGCCAAGTGGTGGTGGCATATAATCCCAGCACTAGAGAGGCAGAGGTAGGTGAGTTTGAGGCCAGCCTGGTCTACACAGTGAGTTCCAGAACAGCCAAAGCTACACCGAGCAACCCTGTCTCAAAAACCTAAAATAAAAAGAAAGATTGATTGATTTACTTACAGTTTGTAACATTTGGGGCTATCTCGGGTATGAATTGAAAACCCTTCGCTCAACCGAGTGTCTGAAGCAACAATGGAAAAATCTTCTCCAGCAATTGCCAATACAGTACTGATGAATGAAAAAAAAGAAAAAAAACATTAATTCTTCAGGCTGGCATTCTGTCTCCTCTAATAGGAATGTGCTCCACAAGACCTATCTGGGAAGTTTACTAGACATAGAAGAAGAATTCAAATGAAAGATGAAAAACTGGAAGAAAGTATTCCCGCTGCATGGCATCGAGGAAAATCCCTAACGTAGATGCTAATAGCGCCCTCCCTGTTAAGCAGTTTACATCCATGGGCAAGTTAACTTGTAAAGGCCTCAATTTTCTCAAATATACAACAGACAATGTAAAATGGGGCATAAATACTGTTCTAGTACTTCCCTGAGAAGAGGTAATAGGAAAGACATTGAATCATACTTTCATCACTAAAGAACAAAAATATTCATGGATAGAAAACACTGGCATTTTAAAAGCAACATGCTTGTGCTCTTGAAGACCAGGTACAGATAGTAGTCACACAAGCAAGTTGAGTTCAGACAAGGACTATCTCTGTTTCCTTACATGAGAGCTGTTAGACATTGTCTAAATGAATCGTTTTGCTCTAGAGCAAATCTCCTCTAAACTGAAACATCCCTTGTAGAGGGGAAGGTCACAAGACTGGTAAGGTGGGTACTTGAGGGAAACAAAGTTATATCCAGTGGGAACTTGTGAGATTCTTGGAGCCCTACCCCATACCTCTACACACCTTGACGGGGAAAGGCAGGCTCTTGGTTCTAGGCCAGCTAGGGTTACATAGTGAGATCTTGTCTTAACTGTTGGGGAAGGAGACTCTGACCAGCCAAGCTGTAAGAGATTTCCCCACTTTTGAGCTACCTACAAGATGTACAGAAATCCAGAGCCACAGCTTTTATGAATTATCAACTGTGTTGGGGTGGACTTTTCCATGATACAGTTGATTTTGTGAGTATGTCCTTACCCATACCCTTGTTACAGTCATCCCAGGAAAAACTCAACGGTTCTCCAAGATCAACTTCAGTCAGACATGGAGCGGGTTTATGTGTGTTATGTCTTTCTAGGAAAAGTTGTCATACCACAGTCAAAAAGCAAGCCTTTCTTTTTCTTGCTCTATAGTTTCTGATAACTCACTGAAGAGCCCCACATCAAAACCACAAAAGTAGAACCTAGGTCCTAATGTTGTTTTCCCAAGCAACTTAACTTCTAAAGGCTTCAATTTCTAAAAATATATAATAGAAATTATGTAACGGTAACTATCTCATATTAGCATAAGGATTAAATGAGTTAACAACTATAAAGTCTGCTCTTCCACCAAACGATAACCACTGTGGTATACAGCTGTGTGGTATACAGCTGTGGTATACAGCTGTGGTATACAGCTGGACAGTACTATGTGAAGACTAAGCACTGGGATTACTTGAGAGTTCTACCCGTGCCACTTACTGGTTGTATGACTTTGGATAAATTCTTCATGCTCAAATAATGGTAATAACAGCAGCTGTGTTGTTGTGACAGTTGTGTTACACAGTATGAGAATTAAACAACATAATTCACATAAAGTACCTAGCTAGTATAGTTTCTTCTAGGAAATAAACATCCAGAAACTATTACCTGCTATTTTAACTGAGGCAAATTTTGTACTAAAGCTCCAAAATGGAAAAGAATGGCATCCCACATACCATGAACAGCAACAGAAGGAAAAAATATTACAACAGTCCACTCAAGCAACTTAATTAAGGTAGTCCTTATTTTTAATTAATTAGCTGTGTAACTTGAGACATATATACTCCTATGTGATGGCTGCTGTAGCAGATCAAGTGCCAAGCTAGGCTGTAGAATTTTAGTAAGGAGTTCTGAAAGTTATACAGACAAGAATGAGAAAACTTCCATTTGCAAAGTGAGGTTTTAAGACAATTCTGACAATAACACAGTATGTGAAATACACCCCAATAAGAGTGATACAACAGGTGCTGGGGAGATGGCTCAGAGGTTAATAGCACTGACTGCTCTTCCAAAGGTCCTGAGTTCAATTCCCAGCAACCACACGGTGGCTCACAGCCATCCATAATGACATCTGGTGCCCTCTTTTGGCCTGTATACTACCCCCCCCCCCCAGACAAGGTTTCTCTGTGTAGCCCTGGTTGTCCTGGACTCACTTTGTAGACCAGGCTGGCCTCGAACTCTCAAAGATCCGCCTGCTTCTGCCTCCCAAGTGCTGGGATTAAAGGCGTGCGCCACCACCACCCGGCAATAAGTAAATCTTAAAAAAAAAAAAAAAGTGATACACTAGAAAGAAGGCAGGATGAAGAGGGAAAGAAAAACTCAAACACATCACCAATGTATGCAACCAAGTTTTATAACTACTTAAATGTGCTTGGTGAGGAAACAACTACACCTACTTTAAACTGAGCTGAGTGATGACATAATCATAAAGGGTATTTTTAAGGAACAGAGGTAGCTGAAAGGAATAATTACCCTGCTTGTTTTGTTATGGTGAGTACAGAAAATGCAGTTAAAAACACTCTCCCAAAGAAGCCAGAATGAGAGGACTTTTGAGAAATAAAGTTATAGAAACAGACTTGGGAATAATGTTCCCAGGGATGAGGCATAGTAAAGGTCTTAAGTGACAAAACCTTGAAGATACAAAGGTAAATTAATATTTTGTAGAATGAGGCTGCTTGAAGGCTAGTTGCAATAATAAAAGGAACCAAAAGAAAAAAAGAAGGGTGATTTAATAGAAAGCTGTTAACTATAAAGAAAGTAATGGATTTAGAGGAACTACAGATGGGTACCACATTCGGAATACCTTGTAACTATTAATACACCTTACAATGTACGCTTAGGGTTCACATGCAGGGTTATGAAGCACACTGGAAATGCAAACCGAAACTGTGACAAGACTGAGAACGCTATGAATTTAAACGTGTCCTAAATCACACCAGACCAGAGCTGTTTAAATGTCAAAAGCTAAGAACTATGAAATATTCACTTAACTGCTTGCAATTTACAAAAATGTAACCACCTTGAGTTTCTCCCAAACTATAAAGTAGCTAAACAGAAAGGAAGCCACATAGCATTCACATTAGCCTCTCGGTGCTCTTCATTGGCACAACTGAGGCTAAAATCAACCTTTCACTCTCTATATGATCAACGTTCAAGATTCATAAAGACATATTTAACGTTTTTGCTTTTCCTTCTTCCTTGAGACAAAGTTTCTCTGTGTAGCCCAGGATGTCTTAGAACTTACTCTGTAGACCAGACTGGCCTTGAACTCAGATATCCATCTGCCTTTACTTCTCGATTTTTAAAATATATAATTGGCTGTTTCAATGCATAGAACATTTAATAAAGAATACTCCTGTATTGTCAAAGGTCTTAAATTAGAAAGAAAAACATCCCTCCGAATAAAGTGCATAATTGAAATGCACAAGGAAGTTGAGAGTAAGAATAGACACATACAGGCGTCCGACTGTGTAATGCTGGGGATGTAGCTCAGGAGAACTCGCCCAGCAGGCTACGTTTCAGGGTAGAACAACACAACCTTTATCTTTCACCCCTAAACTTAAACCAAACAAAAAGAAAAAAACTACAGTGAACTACAAGATTAAGTCTAGTTAACCAATGTTATTTTCTTTTTGAAATAATAAATTGATCAGATGACTCAGCGACAGAAACAGCCATGCGCCTAACAACCAGGATACAACCATCATAACCTCATGTGCAGGTAAGAAACCCTCCTCGCCCTTTGGCTTCAGAAACGTGTTCGAGTCCCCACGAAACCACAGCCCGTTAAGCAGAGGGCTGAGGTCAGATCCCACGGGTGTTCAGCCCTCGGAGCCGGGCCGCAAGGCGCCCCAACCCCCGCCCGCCGCGATCCTAGGCGAGCCCAAGGTGGGCGTAGCAGACCGGGGCTTTTACCCTCCGTTGAAGGCATAAGGCGAGAAACGCAGCTGTACAGGGCCAGCGGAGCCGTGAGGCCCCATCCCCAGCTCGCGGTGCGCTCCCGGGCAAGCGACGGCGGTGGAGAGCATCACCCCTAGCTCCTGCTGTCTCACGACAAAATGGCCGCCGGGACCGGTCCACTTCCGCCGCCGGCCCCGCCCCCCAGCCCGGGCTCCTCTAGGCTGCACTCGTCGTTGCTCTTGGAGGTCTACCCCCGTGTAGCTGGGGCGTATAACTCGGATCCGCCAATTCCAAGAGACCCGTTTTCCGACCCCGAGAAAACAGTTGGATTCACTCATGGCGGATGAAAAGTTAAAAGTAAGGCCACACCAAAAAAATTAACCCAATTACAGAGCAACGGCAACTCGAATGTCACATTGGTGGAGTGGCACCGCCTTTGAGAAGGGTTAGCAGTTCCTGCTAAATTCAAGGCCTGATGGTCAGGATGCATGGCCAGCTGTGGGGTGTATACAGCCACGCGACCCAGGAAGCAATGCCAGGTTTTCCTAGTCAGAATCTGATGATTAATATTGTTAACTTGGCAGAATCTAGCGTCACCTAAAAAAAAAAAAAAAAAAAAAACCGGTGGGCATTTCTATGCAGGTATTTCAGGAACGGAAGAGCCAACTGTAATATAAGTGGTACCACCTCATTGCCTGGCTTTCTGGGCTAAATAAAAAAGAAGCAAACTGACATTCATCTCTTTATGATTCTAGTCTGTAGATGCAATGTGGCACCCTTCTCTCAGCCGGATGGACTGTATCCCCTCTAGCTACAAGCCAAAATAAAGCCTCCTGCCTTTAAGTTGCCTCTTGTCAAGCCTTTTTTAAGTGTCCTTAATTTCCCTAGTCTTCTGAGGTTCCCTGCGCTTTCAGGAAAGAATGTTTCCTTTAGGAGAAAACAGCTTACACAATACTATTGTACTTATTAAAGGTCGACACTTATACACATAACCCATACAGGTACTGTCCATCACACACACACACACACACCTCTAATCTAAAGGAGCTCATTACCTCGTTGATAGTACAAAATACAAGGGAAAGGAAGGAAGGTGTAAGGAGCCTGTAAGCAGCTAATAGAAAGCTGCAGGAGCATTAGGAAAATAAGAAATAATATTAAGCTAAAATGAAAGTATAATGTGTGAAGCTGTGTCCTAATGTGTGAGGATAGATAAGAACCAAGTAAGTGCCGTCCTACACGGGTGACATAATAGATATGCAAATTGCGGGCCAAGATGAACCCTTGCAGGTGGCCCAGTAGATATGATAATTAAGCCAAGGAAAGAGTATATAAACCGAAAGCAGAAGGCATTCAAGTAACGTTCGGTCTCAATGACTGACGTTCCGCCTCTGCCTACCTTTCCCCTCAACATCCGACGGCCCCGGGCTTGAGTCTAACTCTTTGAGTCTAACTCAAATAGCCCACGGCTTGGATCTGAGGACTCTCTCTCTCTCTCTCTCTACATCCGGTGGCCCCGGGTTAATAACCCACGGCTTGGATCTCAGCTCTCTTACCTTCTCTCTTTCTCTCGCTCTGATCCGGGACCGGGACCCGAGAGAAGACGACTCAGGTCGTATGATGGGGAAATACTATATAGGGTTATGATTAGGATATGTGTTGAGTGTTCAGAAGTGGTAGTTATATATTGTGATTCCTCAATGTGGTGGTTATATATTGTAGTATTAGTTATTCTAGCTTTAATGACCATTAAGTGTTTCTGTTTGATGCAGCTATCCTGATCCTATAGAAGTTGAAATATTCCATCTAGTATAAGTTGTTAATAATAAATATTATAAAAACCAGCCTGCCTAATTGTATTCCATTTGACCTTATTGGGTGGCGAGTGCCGTCACCTGGTCACACGACTCCCTTCCACAGAGAAGGAGGTGTGGGGATTTGGATGACCAAACCGCGCTCCCCACAGAAGGAAACAGAACAACACATGTATATGCCTAGATGAACCATAGAAATAATAAATTAAGATATGTTGGAGTCAAATCAAGCATTAAGAAGCAGCCTAAAACAGTTCACAGCTGTCTGTGATTGCCAGGCATGGTGGCACACACCTTTAATCCCAGCACTTGGGAGGCACGCAGATCTCTGCAAATTCAAGGCCAACCTGGTCTACAAAGTGAGTCCAGGACAGCCAGGGCTCACAGAGAAACCCTGTCTGAAAAAAAAAAGAAAAGAAGCGGCCTAAGAAACAACTGACATTTTCTTGTGACAGCAGGGAAGAGAGTTGGTAGTAGCATAGCTAAAATGTAAATGAATTTGTGACTACAAAGCCGCTTGTTTGTTGTCCTTTGGACACAAGTTAACTGACAACACAATGAAGAGTATCTGCTTGCCATTCACGTCATCGATCTTACAAATCTCTAAAGGCAACTGCTGCTATCATTCAACCTTACAGAACATGGTGGAGCAGGCGGTGAGCTTGCCAAGGGTAACACTGTTAGTTTAAAAACCTGTTAGACTACCAGGGCGTGGTGGCGCACGCCTTTAATCTCAGCACTCGGGAGGCAGAGGCAGGTGGACCTCGGAGTTCGAGGCCAGCCTGTTCTAGAGTGAATCCCAGGACAGTCAGGGCTACACAGAGAAATCCTTTCTCAAAAAAAGTGGGGGGATGGGGCGCGGCTGGAGAGAAGGCTCAGTGGTTAAGAGCACTGACGCTCTTCCAGAGGACCTGAGTTCAATTCCCAGCACCAACACGGCAGCTCACAACTGTCTGTAACTCCAAGTTCTGACACTCTCACACAGACATACATGCAGGCAAAACGCCAATGCACGTAAAATAAAATAAAAAATAAAACATACAAGCCTGAAGTTATAGCTCAGTGACAGAAAGCTTGCTTGAGTTTGATCCCCATTGTCACATCCCCAACTGATACCGCTGCACACTCCACACCTCTCTAGTCTGACAAAAACCCGCTAGTAAGGGCTCTCAAGGGGCCCCGCCAGCCCCGCCCTCCCCGCCAGCCCCGCCCCGGAACTACCTGAAGCCCCTCCCCCTCGTTTCCTCCGCGAGAGACTCCCGCCTCAGGCTTCCCTGGCCGGGCTCCAGGCGAGAGCGTTACTGGCGGAAGTGACGGCATCACCTGTGCGTCAGTCGTTCTGTGGGGTCGAGTCCGGTAGCGGTGGCGGGTACTTGCTGGCGGTTTGTCTAGGTTTCTGCGGCCGCGTCATTTTCTCCCCAGTGCCCAGGTAACGGTCCTTTCAACCTTTCTGCTTTGAGGGCTCTAACAAAGGTGACCTCTACAGCGGGTCTCTGGAGACTGCCGGAGGAGACACGCGGTGGGCGCGCGGCCGGGCGGGGAATGGTCCTCCGCGCGTGCTGAGGCGGCTCCGCCGGTACCGGTCGCCGGGCCACCGCTTCGTGGGGTCAGGAAACCCAGTGGCAAGTGTGAGAGTCTCTGAGGGGCTGGCACCGGACAGCCCCGCACACTGCACATCTCTGCTGCTTCCCCCGGTAGAAGACGGTTTTACCCAGGCCGGTGGCTGTTCGTTTTGTCCCCAGTAAGGATAGTTTTGTTAGAAAGCGGTTCTTGAGAATCAGCATCAAGTCAGAAGCCCGAGATTCAAGCACAGTAATGATTAACATATAAGCACACGCTACTTTTCTATACACGGTTTCCGTTTCTAGACTCAGGTTAGGGTGATTTTCTAAAACTCAGGGTATGCTTTCCTAGGAAAAGATGCCGGACTGTGTTAGGCAGACGCTTGAATACTGCAGAATTGTTTTCCCAAATATTCAATTTGATGCTCAGTTTCCAAAAGTTGAAGATCCTGAAAACAACCTAAAAATAAGTTAGCGCAGTGACTATTGCTATTTTATGATACGGGTGAGGAAAGACGGTTTATATCGTCTGCAGGTGTGAGATGGCCTCTTTATAGCACTCAACAAATTTCCCAGTCTTATATAATCAACCGGTTCGGTAAACTTAATATACAGAAAATGACCTGGATAAATCTCTGGTTATATGTTGGACATAAAATCCAACCTTTATTATCTTTTTTGGCTGAACCAAAGCAGTAATCTCTGAAATTGAATTTTCAGTCTCCAAGTTACTCTGGACAAAAGAGATTTTCAATCTTCACTTTAAAAATCCTAACTGTTTCAACTGCCTGTGTAAAACACTCCAAATTATGTAACCCCACCACCTACAGCTGTTATATCAGCTCTTGTAGTAGCTTTCCGTACTAAGCCTGTCACTTATGTACTTGCATGCTCTTTCAAGTCTCTACCGGTTTGTATGTTTTTGCTCCTCTTCCTAGACCTACTGTATTCGATTGCTCTTGCTCTGTGAGAGCCCTGGCCTCTCATAAGGGTACCTGACTTTAGTTTTTTTCTTAATTTTTAAAAAAAGATTTATGTATGTGACTGTTTTGCCTATATGTCTGTATGTGCACCACGTGCATGCCTGGGGCCTGTGGAAGACAAAAGAGAGTGTTGGGTTCCCTGGGACTGGATTTCCAGTTGTGAGTAGCCATGTGAGCCCTAGGAATCAAACCCAGGCCCTCTGAAGAGTGACAGTGAAAGCTCTCCAGCCCTTGACTTTAGTTTGTATTCTTCTGTAGCATTCATTTATGATCACACACTGCACGCCATGTCCAGTCCTAGATGCAGACATTCATGCATTTTGCCTTAGTGAGTACCTGTGCTTTTAGTGCTTGCTAATTTTTTATAGTTATTTGTATTTTTTTATATTGAACTGTTTGATAAGGTCTGTATCCTCTTTATCTTTGTATCTGGAGCACTTCTGTTACAGAATAATAAATGCATTTGATGATAACATCAGAAAAAGTATAACTCTCTGTATCTCTAGTACAATTTCAGAAACAAGACATCTTTGATTTTTTTCAATACTGAGTTTATAGGAATATCTTTTGGATCCTTTGTCCTCCCAAAGTAATTATGAAACTCTTTCATTGATTCAGCTAATGTCAGAATGCCTGTACCAACATGACTGGATCTTTGGATATATGACTTGTAACTTTGAAACCTGTATGTTCTGTATGATACTATATAACAATAAATATTTAGAATAAGATTTGATTGTAGGACTGGGGAGTTAAGTGGTTAAGAGCAATTGCTGCTATTGCAGAGGACCTGGGTTTGGTACCCAGCACCCACATGGGGGAGCCATCTTAACCACTGAGCCATCTCTCCAATCCTAGAACTTGCTCTGTAGACTAGGCTGGCCTGGAACTCAGACTGCTTCTGCCTCCCAAGTGCTGGGAGTAAAGGCTTGTGCTGCTACCACAGTGTCTCTTCTTAACTCTGGGAATTTTAACTCATTCATTCTGTCCATCCGTTCTTGATACATTCAGTTCTTATGGCATCTCTGAGCAAGTTATTGGTCTTCATGAGCTGAGCTGAGTTTTAAAAAGTATCTTTAAGGAATTGAGGCATTTGCCTCACATTTTTGAGGCTCTGGGTTCTATCACTACCACCATTACAAAGGGAGTCTTTTCATCCCTATTCATATTTCATGTCCATGATCACTAAAGACATGATTTAAGGAGCTGGAAAGATGGCTCAGTGGTTAAGAGCACTGGCTGTTCTTCCAAAGGACCCGGGTTCAAATCACAGCACCATATGGCAGTTCACAGGTATCTGTAATGGCCAGGTGTGGTGGCACACCTCTTTAATCCCAGCACTCGGGAGGCAGAGGCAGGCGGATCTCTGTGAGTTCAAGGCCAATCTGGTCTACAAAGTGAGTCCAGGACAGTCATGGATACACAGAGAAACCCTGTCTCGAAAAACCTAAAAAAAACAAAAAAAACAAAAAACCTCAGTTCTAGGCATAATTTGCATTAATGTGTGCGTTTGTGCATGAGCATGTGCAAATGGCTGGTCCCTGATGCTGGCTCTAGAAAAAGATCGCCCAGAAGTTACAAGCACTGCCTGCTCTTCCAGAGAGCCCAGGATGGAGCCATCTCTCCAGTTCTACAATTTGATCTTAATCTAAACATTTATCATCGTCTAATTTCACAAAGAAGTTACAAGTTGTATATCCAAAGACCCGTATTTATTTTAAATATATGTGACCCATGGTGGCTCACAACCATCTGTTGACTCCAGTTCCAGGGTATCTGACTGTCTCTTCTGGCCTCTGCTGGCACCAAGGCATGACAGTGGTACAGAGGCATACATGGAGGCAAAATAACCACACTTAAATTATGTCAAGATTCAGCTTGTGAGAGACAGACAGTTCTCTCCTTTCATCATGCCTGTGATCTCAGATTGTTAGTATTGACAGCATATACCTTTACCTGCTGAGCCATTTCTTGCCAGCCTTTTCCAAAATTTTTTATTACTGGTCTTGACACCTTAATTTTCAGTACTGTTAGAATAAGCATATAGTAACATAGTTTTTGTTTTGTTGGTGGTTTTACATGAGTCACAGGAAACATGGACTAGGCTTTTGGGATTAAAATAATATATTACACTAGGCTTTGGGGATTAAAGGATATATAGTCTTTAATATATAAATATATATAATTCTCCAGAATAGCTTATGTGTGTCTTTTGTATGAACATGAAACCTGTGTCCTTCCATTAAACTTAAAACATTTTTTTCCAAGCAGCATCACTATTTCATGGTGTGTGAAGATAACTCAGAAAATTAAAGAAGTTTTAAGGAGATATGCAGAGGATGCTGTAGGGAAAATCTGAATACTGAAGAGAGTGAGAATCATGGACCAGAACAACAGCCTTCCACCGTATGCTCAGGGCTTGGCCTCTCCGCAGGTAAAGAACAGTAAAGAGGGGCCAGGAGGATTGACCTTCCCTTTAAGAGAATTAAGGTGGAATTTAAGCACCTAGTGTGAAAATGGATTTGTATGTTTTTCAAACTTGTTTTTGTGGAAATTTCTGATTTGGATAGGCCTGCTGCTCTTTTGCTTGGGAAGTTTATTGGAACCTAATTTATGTAGGAGACTGTTCTGTCTATATGAGCTGTAGAACATTTATTTCATTTCCTCCAGAAGGTTTCTTCTTGTTCATGTAGCCGACACTTTCCTAGTCCAAGATTATTACCAAATCTACTTTCCAAATTAAACATCAGTTTTGTTATTAAATGTGTGTGGTTGCAATAGAATTAGCCCTAGATTATTACCAATTCAGTATAAAATTTGCCATTTTCTTTGTTCTTCCTACCTCTACATAATTACTAAATCTTACTGTTTGTAAAACATAGAAGCATTATAGAAAAGGAAATTGACAGTATTTTACAGGCTCTTTTGGTTATTGTTTTTAGTGGAATAAATAACTTTTTCAAGTAGTATGATTGAGCCTGTCATCTTGAACCTCTAGCTGACTACCATGTGATCATCATCCAAAATGGACACATGTTTTGTTAGTGGGTCATTGTCATATTCTGATAATTCTTAACTTGGTTTTTGTTTTGTTTTGTTCCGAGACAGGGGTTTTCTTTTCTTTTTTTTTTTCTTTTCTTTTTCTTTCTTTCTTTCTTTTTTTTTTTTCAAGACAAGAGTTTCTCTGTGTAACAGCCCTGACTGTCCTGGACTTGTTTGTAGATCAGGCTGGCCTTGGACTCAAAGAGATCTATCTGCCTCTGCCTCCTGAGTGCTGGAATTAAAGGCATGAAGCACCATGCCCGGCTACTGGTAGTATTTTAAATAGGGACATACACCTTAGCTTTGTCCCTTATGGTTTAGATATGCTTGGGAGGATGAGCATCTTTCTTGTATATCATACATAACAGTCAGATTCCAAATCCTAAGTGCTCATCTCCTGTGTTCAATACTACAGAAGAAAGTGATGTGTCTCAGGATATCAACTTCTTCCCAAGTATTAATGACTCATTATATTGAGAAAACACCAGTCTTTATACTTGACCTGGATCCATTAGGAAAGAACCTGAATCATCCAAAATCAGTGTCTTAATCATTACTCATTTTGCTTTCCACAGAGCGCCATGACTCCTGGAATTCCCATCTTTAGTCCAATGATGCCTTACGGCACAGGACTCACTCCGCAGCCTATTCAGAATACCAACAGTCTGTCTATTTTGGAAGAGCAACAGAGGCAGCAGCAGCAGCAGCAGCAGCAGCAGCAGCAGCAGCAGGCAGCAGTAACTGCAGCAGCCTCAGTACAGCCGTCAGCAACTCAACAGTCCACACAGGGTGCCTCAGGCCAGACCCCGCAGCTCTTCCATTCGCAGACTCTGACCACTGCACCATTGCCAGGGACCACCCCCTTGTACCCTTCACCAATGACCCCCATGACCCCGATCACTCCTGCCACACCAGCCTCAGAGAGCTCTGGGATCGTTCCACAGCTTCAGTGAGTGCCTCTGTGCACGTGTGTGTGTGTGTGTTCCCTTGCCCCGTGTGTGCGCGTGCGTGTGCGTCCTGTCCTTTGTCTCCTGCACCAGAGGAGGCTGTCAGTGGTATTATACCGTTTGCTTTCAGACTGGATTTACTTAAGGAAGAAACCCAGTGGTAATTCTCTTACACTGTGGTTTCATCTGCTCATGACAAGGAACTGAAATTACAGAGTCAGTCAGTACTGTCAGCAGATACCTTTCCTTAGAAATGGAGTTTCGTCAGGTGTGGTGGTGCACACCTTTAATCCCAGCACTCAGGAGGCAGAGGCAGGCAGATCTCTGTGAATTGAAGGCCAGCCTAGTCTACAAAATGAGTCCAGGACAGCCAGGGATACAGAGAAACCCCATCTTGAAAAACCAAAAAAAAAAAACCAAAAAAAACGGAGTTTCAGGAATGGAGAGATGTTTCAGCGGTTAAGAACACTGGTCTTCCAAAGGACCTGGGTTCAAATCCCAGCACCCACATGGCAGTTCAAAGCTGTCTGTAATTGCCGGGCATGGTGGCACACTCCTTTAATCCAGCACTCTGGAAGCAGAGGCAGGTGGATCTCTGAGTTCAAGGCTAACCTGGTCTACAAAGTGAGTCCAGGACAGCCAGGATACACAGAGAAACCCCGTCTGGAAAAACAAACAAAGAAATGGAGCTGCCTGTGTTTATGTATCTGGGTCACTGAATGCAAACTGAGTTTCATTGATGCTGTGATATTTTCCTGTAGCTACTTGGCTGAATCACAGACCAGTTGTCTCAAAGGCCATGGGATCAGTACAGGTCTTTGCGGGGGGGGGGGGGGGGGGTTCAGGCCTTTTTTTTCTGAAATAGCCCGAAATTTTCAGATACTACATAGTAACTTAATTTTAAGGAAGCTGACGGACGGCCTGACTAAACGGTTCTTTGCAGACAACAGTGTTCAGTTTTTGTGTTTAATAACCCCACCCTCCTACTTTGAGTTCTGTTTCCTATTTACACTTGGTTTTCTTTTTACATATATAGTTGTCATTTGTAAGCCATACCAGATGATTTTTTTTTAAAGCTAAGTGGTAAGTAATGATGAATCCTATTATACCCAAAAATGTAGACCTGGCCTCTACACAATTTTAAAATTCCTTTTGATTTTACTGATTTCAGAGAGATAATCCTTGTCACCTCTACTTTGTCTATTCTGCTCCAAAACATTTTCTCACATCTATTTGACCTCTACAGGCACTCAGGTTTGTACTTCTGATTGAAACCATCGGTTAGAGCCAGCTTAGGATATACACTTCCTCCATATCCACAGAGTGTACAGTCAGCCACATTACTGTCCACTCTGTGTATTTCATAGCAAATCTTGGTTGTAAACTTTATCTGAAGACCATTCCCCTCATTGTTTAAAAGTTAAGTATTTTCAGTAATCATGCTTTCAAATTTCTTGCAGAAATATTGTATCCACGGTGAATCTTGGTTGCAAACTTGACCTAAAGACCATTGCACTTCGTGCCCGAAATGCTGAGTATAATCCCAAGGTCAGACCCATTTTTTATGTATTTCAGACTGTAAGATAAATGGAATTCTTCCTAAATCTGTAGGAAAGAAACCTTGTATTGTGGTTGTTTCTTGAGATCAGCAAAATGAGTATCATGTTTATTTTGAATGTTTAGTGCCTAGGAAAAGCTCATCCTGGGATGTTTTGGGTTTTGTTTGATTTTCCTGTGTTTGCAGTATTGGAATTTCAACCTAGGGCTGTAGCTGCACTAGAGAAGTGCTGTCCACGAAGCTGAGCCTCGGTTCTTTAACTTGTATCTTATTGAATACCTGTTATGTATATGTATGTCTTCTATATGTAGAAATCCATATGATAAATTAAGTTTACATACAGTCGCATTGCAATGGGGACCACAGGAAGTTGGAAAACAGAATATTCCATTTATATCCTGAAGCATATCTACTGACATATTTGTGGAATCTACTTCAGTAATCCTGTGGGAGAGTTGGAGATGGAGTATATGGGTGAAAAAAGATTGGTCAGTAATAATTATTGGCTATAAGTACAAGAAGTTTATTACATATTTTCCCATCTCTGTGTAACTTTTAAGGTTTTTCTGATCGACAGGATCAACTGTGTTCTGGGTGGTATGGCCACCAATGGCTTTTCTGATAGAGAACTTGAAGAAGCTTAGGGTGGTTTGGTGGTAGTGCACTGTTCTAGCAAGGCCAAAGACTTTTGGTTGTATCACCAGGTATCTTAAGTACTGTTCTATCGCTATGAAGAGACACCATGACCAAAGTAACTTTTATGAAAGAAAACATTTAATTGGGGCTTGCTTACAGTCTTAGAGGGTTAGTCCATGACCATCATGGTCAGAAGCAGACAGGCATGGTACTGGAGCAGTAGCTGAGATCTTTACATCCTGATATGAAGGCAGCAGGCAGAGACACACACACACACACACACACACACACACACACACACACACACACA
>CAJQZJ010031983.1:17661-45283 GCA_907164525.1 Lophiomys imhausi | reverse complement strand
ACACACACACACACACACACACACACACACACACACACACACACACAGGGCCTGGAGGGAACGATTGTGACCTCAAAGCCTTCCCCTTACACACACACACACACACACACACACACACACACACACACACACACTTCCCCTTATTGGAACAACACACTTCCTCTATTGAGGCCACACCTCCTAATCTTTCTGACTTTTCTCAAACAGTTCCATTCTCTGGTGAGTAAGCATTCAAACATATAAACATATGGGGTTCATTCTCATTCAAGCTACAACACTGCAACTGAAAAAAAAGAGAGAGAGAGAAAAGAAAAAGATACGAGAGGAGGGAGAAAGCACCAGTTTTTAAGATGCCGCCTAGTATGTGTAAAAAGGCTTTTATTTATTTGTTTGTTTGTTTGTTTTTGAGACAGTTTCCCTGTGTATCCTTGGCTGTTCTGGACTCACTTTGTAGACCAGGCTGGCCTTGAACTCACAGAGATCCACCTGCCTCTGCCTCCTGCCCGGCAATTAGATGGCTGTGAACTGCCATGTGGTTGCTGGGATTTGAACTCGGATCCTTTGGAAGAGCAGCCAGTGCTCTTAACCTCTGAGCCATCTCTCCAGTCCTCCACCTTATTCTTTTACATCTTTATTTGGGGTCTTTCCCTGAACGTGGAGCCCACATTTTTTTGCTACCCAGCAAGTTCCACAATCCTTCAGTCTTCACTTCTTCAGAATGGGGGTTACGGGTGTGCATGGACCATGGCCAGGCTATTACATGGTTGTGGGATCTGATCTCAGATCCTCGGGGTTATACCTGCTGAGCCATCTCTCCAGCCCTGAAAAGTAAGTTTTATAAATGAAAAAGAAAAGGCAACAGAAAAAAACCTGCAGCAGTTTTTTTTTTAATTTTTTTTTTTAATTTAAGATTTATTTATTATGTATACAGTGTTCTGTCTGCAGGTACATCTGCAGGCCAGAAGAGGGCACCCGATTCCATTATGGATGGTTGTGAGCCACCATGTGGTTGCTGGGAATTGAACTCATGACCTCTGGAAGAGCAGCCAGTGCTCTTAACCACTGAGCCATCTCTCCAGCCCCCTGGTCTGCAGCAGTTTTTAAAATGTAGCCTTTGCTTTTTATTCCTGCATAAGCTACTGATAGCTGGTGGCCAGGAAGAGACTAATCAGGCTTTTTGTCTTCTTACAGTTTGATAGGTCATTAAGGAACACACAATTCTAGTTACTTGTATATTCTCCAGAAACCTTGAAATTTACTAAACCTTAACCTGGCTGTTGGCCTCAGCACCCTGTCTTAGTTTTGCCAGGTTAGCCCCATTTTCTTTGCCAGTGAATCTCAGTTTCTCCTTTTCTGTGTATTTTTAATTGATGTTGACCATGAGAGCCTCTGGTTTCTTCCTTTATGCATCCTCCTGTGAACTTCCTCACACTTTTCCTGTGACAGCAGCTCCTCACATGGCCTCCTGAGAGAGCCTCATACTTCTGATATTGGTGGTCAGGATCTGGGCCAGATGTTCCCAGGTTCTTGGCTTTTTATTAAAGGAATTAAAGGTTCACATAGACTGCAAACTAACTATTTACAGATTAGAAAGAAATACACTCTTCGGAGTGAAGGTGGACTACGGGAATGAGGAAGGACTCAAGAGCCCCACATTACTACCTGGGGCACTATAGAGCTAAAGGAAAGGAATTTGGTTATTAGAGGATGTCTTTCTATTTGATAGATGCAAGTTATATAACTTAAATCTACTGTGAATATCTCTTTCCATGATACAACTGATTTTAGTGACATGCATGCTCGATTTTACGTGGGTATAAGATGGTAATAGAGAATTCTCCCTAAAAGTTTACTCAAAGGGCATAGTTTGCCTTATTACACCAAAACCATTCAGGCTAAATCAGTTAGCTCCCACCTCCACCCCGCACCTTGTACTTGGACATAACTGACATATAATTAAATAGAATCTGTGTTTGATGATCATCAAAGGAAAGGAGAAACTCACTCCATTGTTTGAAGTGTGCTGTGTGTTTATCTATGTAGGTGGGTCCTGGGTTTCAGTGTTTGGAGAGGACTGAATGTGTATTGTGCATGCATGTCAAGGTCTCAGGCTTTGGAGAGGGCTGAGTGTGCATTGTGCATGCAGGTCACAGGGTCTCAGGCTTTGGAGAGGGCTGAGTGTGCGTTGTGCATGCAGGTCACAGGGTCTCAGGCTTTGGAGAGGGCTGAGTGTGCATTGTGCATGCAGGTCACAGGGTCTCAGGCTTTGGAGAGGGCTGAGTGTGCGTTGTGCATGCAGGTCAGGGTCTCAGGCTGCTGGTCGTTAGCGGAAGGGCACGTGTATAGCCCAAACCAGTGACGTCACAGGTTGCAAAACTGTTTCCTATGCTTGCCTGCCTTATGATTCTGTCTGTAATAGGTTTGCATACTTTATACTATGATTTCATTTATTTATTTTTTTAATGACTTCAAACTCAGATCCTTCTGTCTGTGCTTCATGAATGCTGGAATTAAAAGTGTGTGTCACTGTCCCTAGCTTTGTGCTAAGATTTCATTAGTTGGGTGTTGTCTTGAAACTGGCAATGCAGCAGCATCTAGAAACTGAGGGTAAGAAAGGTCGTAAATCTAGGAAACACGTGGGACCTGCTTTTTAGTTTAGTATAAAGCTGATGAGAAGGTCAACTACCAAGAATCAGTTTGGTCACTAGTCCTTTTTTTAGCTAACCAAGTTTTTGTTGTTAATATTTACAACTGTCAGCAGCCGGGCGGTGGTGGCGCATGCCTTTAATCCCAGCACTTGGGAGGCAGAGGCAGGCGGATCTTTGTGAGTTCGAGGCCAGCCTGGTCTACAAAGTGAGTCCAGGACAGCCAAGGATACAGAGAAACCCTGTCTCGAAAAACCAAACAAACAAAAAAAAATATTTACAACTGTCATATCTACTTGGTGGATCATTCACCCTTTTTAAGATAATAGTAGCCTCATGTCTTCTAATTTTTGCTTGAAGCCTACTTGTCAGATATGAATGTAATTACCCTGCTTGTTTTCTGTGTCCACCCCCTTTACCATTTTCCTTGCTTTCACTTTTAGTTTGCAAATGTCTTCACCGTTGAGGTGTGGCTTTTTGCAGTCAGCAAATAGTGGGATTAGAAAAAACAACTAACTTCTGTCTTTTAATTAGTTAAAACCATTTATATTTAGAGCTATTGTTGGAAAACATGATTTCTAAAATTTTGTTTTTCTGGTTGGCTTTCTCTTCTATCCTCATTGGTTTACTGAGTTTGACATAATTGATAATTTCTTGATTCCCATTTATCTGTTCCTCATAAGAATCTTATTCTTTCCTGAGCTCTCAAGTATGACTGTCTTTTTCCTTTGTGTGTAGCATTCCTTTAAGTATTTTCTTAAACGGATTACTTTAGTTGGGCAAACTTGGAAAGTTCAAAAGAGAAGAAAGGAGGAAAATGTTTTAAAAAATAGTAAGAAAAAATGAAGAGACTAAAAAAAAAAAATCTGCCCAATAAAGAAGAAATACAAGCCAACTGTGATGACACACACCTTTGATCCCAGCACTCAGGAGGTAGAGGCAGGTGGATCTCTGTGAGTTCAAGGCCAGCCTACTCTACAAAGTGAGTTCAGTATGGCCAGGAAACCCTGTCTTGAAAAGACAAAGAAGAAGAAAAAAATTTAAAAAGTAGATAAATGTAAGAAAAGAAATAAAAAAAGCATTTAAAAAGATATTTCTTAAATGCATTGGTAAGAATATGTAGGGTAAAAAGATAGTTTGACCTAGGACCTACAGCTTTTTACCACAGCTTTCCTCACTCACAGAAACTAATCAGTTAACATAGGTGCAGCTTTTCTTTCAGATCACACTTTCTAATGCTGCTTTCTGACCATTTTAGCGGTTTGCTGCAGTCATCATGAGAATAAGAGAGCCTCGAACAACTGCATTGATTTTCAGTTCTGGAAAAATGGTGTGCACAGGAGCCAAGAGGTATCCTCAGGGAGTTCTTTGTTTTTGGTGGATGTATTACAGAAGAAAAAAAGTTTCTGTTTTCAGGCTAGCACTTTTAACGTGTTGTTTTTAATGGTTTACTCTAATTACTTCACATAGCGTTAACATCATTGTCACTCCTGATCTCCTGTACTTTGGTTCTAGCATTGTCATTTGATTCTGCTTTTCAGATGAGAACGCTCTAAGTTGGAAAATCACAATTTTATCCAATAGTGGTGTCCAAAAATGGATAGAAATTTGATATAAAAGAAGATAGAATTTGTGTACTCTTTAATAGTGAATTTTACTAATATTCTTTATAAAGATGAAGTTTTCATTGCATTCAGAATGTGGTAATGGCAGTGATCATAATTGAAGCCCACTACATCACATCCTTTAAAACTAATATGGTCAGTAATGTGGCAAGGGGAAGGCTGATGCTTTGGTTGATTTTGGTTTCTGTTAAGGACACGGGGATAGTTTAATTACTTTCCTGATTTAGACCCCGTATAAATTATTCTTCCATACATAACACTGTTTTTCCTTTCTGTAGTGAAGAACAATCCAGACTAGCAGCAAGAAAATATGCTAGAGTTGTGCAGAAGTTGGGCTTCCCAGCTAAGTTCTTAGACTTCAAGATCCAGAACATGGTGGGGAGCTGTGATGTGAAGTTCCCCATAAGGCTGGAAGGCCTTGTGCTGACCCACCAGCAGTTCAGTAGGTAGGTCTGAGAAATATTGGGATTAGTTTTAGCAACAGCCATCTATAGTCTGCTCAGGCATCATTTAGGGAAAGTGGACGTAAGTGTGTGACACTGGTGCAAGTTGAGTGTGCCACTTGGAAACACAAGGCAGTGCCACAGCTGTGCTGCTCCACTTTCTGCTCTCACCTCCTTAGTCACTTAGGGACACCCACACTCCCCTTCACTGCAATGGCTTCTATTCACTTCTGCATGCCTTAGCACTTTGTTAGTCAATAAATACATTTAAATATGTGGATTTGTAGTTTCCTCTATCACTTTTCTCCTAGTTTGAATCTTTTTTTTCCTTGTCAACACACCAGCAAAATATAAAGATGGGCAGCAGATACGTGCTGTCCAGTATTATTATTTCTTGCCTCCTGGTGACTATTTGCTCAGCATACCTGCGCACAGCCTTATCTTGGCAACTCTTTTCTATATGCAGCCACACCCAGCTTAACAGTTCCCCCACACTCAAATTACTCTTGTTCCAGGGCCTTTGACATGGCACTTTTACACCTGGCACATCAGGTTCAATTTTCAATATAGGAATACCTGTTTGAGTTTCAGATATTCACTTAGTTGTTTCTCCTCATATAGATCTGTTTATCTCCGAATCACTCATAAGGACTAATAAAACTGAAATCGCTATGTCACAATTACATTGATTAATGTCAATTCAGGTAGATGGTATGATCAGGAAGTAGGTTCATTTCCAAGATATGTCTGGTTTATCACTCTGTTAGAAAAACTGACTGCTCCAGAATATTTCTGTTCACATTGGTGACATGATTACAAGGGTGGCTGTCACTCTCAGCTCTTAAGAGCGACTGGTGAGATTTTAATAAGCTGCTATACCTAGATTAGTCCAAACTGAATCTAAACGAGGATCAGAGAACATGAGTATATAGCTATTGTGATCACAGAAAATCTACATTCTGTAAAGATTGTATTAAGTCAGGGCTGGAGAGATGACTTAGAGGTTAAGAGTACTGGTTGCTCTTCCAGAGGTCATGAGTTCAATTCCCAGTGACCACATGGTGGCTCACAACCATCTGTACTGGAATCTTCAGGCATGCAGGCATACATGTAGACAGAACACTCTATACATAATAAAATCTTAAAAAAAAAAAAAAGACAGGAGGACATGTAACCTATAGTTGGTGGTCATGTCCATGGCATGTGGCTCTTGCTTGATGAAAGGGTTTTCTTTTTGTGTGACCTTGTGCATGTCTTGCTTGTCACTCAATACTTCCTGGCACAAGACCTCTTTGTATCTAGAAATACAAAAGACTGATGACTTCTAAACTGTTTACCCATTTTCTTTCTAGCTATGAGCCAGAGTTATTTCCTGGATTAATCTACAGAATGATCAAACCCAGAATTGTTCTCCTTATTTTTGTCTCTGGAAAAGTTGTATTAACAGGTAAGTTAAAAGAGAAGTAGTATACCACAATTGCAGAGGATGTTGGGATGGCATCTTCTGTATTGGGACAGTTATCTAGCCACTTGTAAGGATGGTTTTGTTTACATTTTGCTTCTCATCTTAACTTTCATGAGAAGGGGACAGGAGTGAGGGCAGACCCTGCTGCCGGTGTAGCCTTCAGCTTGGTTGTGCCTGACTGTGGCAGGGAGGGAGCACTTGGAAGGGATTGTTTTCAGTTGGCCCCAGGACCTTGAGGTTATTAGAGTACAAGTATCTCAGGTAAAAAGACTGAGAAGAGTTCCATTGAAGGTTCCAGTCCCCAGTGCTTGCCAGTTACTGTGTCACTCAGGACCAAGTATGGGAAAGAAATGTGGACTAGGCGAGTAGGTATGCCATGCGGACCTGTGGGTCCTGGCCTAGGACCAACTGTAGTGAGAAAATGATTGATGGTCTAAGGTGTTAAAAGTCACCAGATGTATCAGTTTTTAAAATGCTAAGGAAACACTGTTTTAAAAATGTAGCTGGAGAGCTGAGTATGGCCCTTACAACCAACACTCAGGAGGCAGAGGTAGGCCAGCCTGACCTACACAAATCAGGCTACACAGAGACTCTGTCTCAAAAGAACAAAACACCCCCCCCCCCCCCCCCCCAAAAAAAAAAAAAAAAAAAAAAGAAAAACCAAGACTAGGATTGTAACAAGGGGACTCCACCATTTATATTAACTGGGTATGGAGAGAACTGTATTTGTGGCCTTGCTTTGAGGTAATGATGTTACTTTCTATTTTAAGAAATGTTACTTAACCATCTCATTTCTATTCCAATGTGTAGGTGCTAAAGTTAGAGCAGAAATTTATGAAGCATTTGAAAACATCTACCCCATCTTAAAGGGATTCAGGAAGACCACATAGAATCTGCCGTGTACTCCTGCCTCCCCTACCCACTTGTTTTTTGTACAACTAGTCAGTTTTGGTACCACTGATGGTACAGTTGTGAGAAGAAGGATACTCAGTTACAGGTGGCAGCATGAAGTGACACTGTGTCCTACTGCAGGATACTGGAGAGGTTACCTCCTCTGCACTGAGATCACCCTGCAGCATTACTGTGAGTTGCTTGCCCTGTGCTGCTATCTGGGCAGCACTGCCCATTTATTTATATTTAGATTTTAAACACTGCTGTTGGTGAGTTTGTTGGTTTGAGGGACAGAACTTCTAAGTGTTCAAGCCACCTGTACAATTGGGCTTTTTATTTTAGCCTTTCCTACTTAAGCCAGTTTTTATATTTCTACCAGAAAAGTAAAAGTCTTTTTTTAAAAGTGTTGTTTTTCTAGTTTGTAACCCTTAAGAGTTATTTTTGTGCCAGATACATTCCGCCTTCCCAGTATTGCAGGACTGATGGTTGTATTAATCAAAACAAATGGCTGTACAGACTTTTCTTCAGAGTATTCTGCACACACAAATGCAGCTTGTAAATTGTTAGATTTTGTTATAAATGATACCTTGTAAGTCATGTGATCATACTGTCAAAGAAATTTATTTTAGATATAACGTCTGAGACTATTGTTTTGTCTGCTTGTTTTTGTTTTCGTTTTTTGACATTGTCTGCTGCAGTGAAAGTGGAATGCCACTGATTTTATGGTCCCTGTTGAATACTCACTTGTTCCCTAGGTACTCCACAGTGCCTGGATCTTCACTAAACTAGCTGTTTTATTCCTTCTTTCAGCCTTTGCCAGAGACTTGTCCCAGTTTGCATAGCTAGTAATGGTCATAGGAGGCCCTGAGTGAGTACAAGTGTAGAAGTTGGTGCCCTGCCCACAGATAGTGAGTCCTCTGCTATAACACCTTTTGTCATGCTGGTGTTCTCATGAAGCACCAGGTGGGCATGTATAAAGCCTTGAGTTATTTGGGGGTGTTTTATGTTCTTTTTAATTATAGAAGTACATTTTGCACAGTTCGGAGTATATGCATAATCAGAAAGAAGTCTTTTTTCTTCCCATCTTTCTTACCTATTCCCCAGGGTAACTGACATATTTAGTGGGTGTCTTGTAACTCCTCAGCTAGATTATGCCTGAGCTCTATAGTATGCCTGATGGTGGCAGCAGGCAGGGAGGGAACACTAATCCGTGACTGTTTTCAGTTGGTATTAGTCTCCTGGACCTTGGGGTGACTAGAGTTCTAGTCTGGGGGGTGACAAGACTGAGAAGAGTTCCACTGAATGCCAGCAATTGGGAGAATAAGGCTTCAGTCCTCAGAGCTTGCCATGTCACTCAGGGTCACAGGGAAAGAACTTTGGGCTGGTCGGGTGAGTGTTGCCGTGCTTACCTGGAAGTATGGTGAGGAGATGAACTACAGTGTTTAAAAACTCACCAGGCATGTTGCTTTTATAATGTGTAACGTGCAATTCTGTCCTTTGAGACTGCTTTTCATCTCATTTTTTGAAAAATACTGAAGTGTTTGTGCTTTTGTGAGTTTCATTTTTGCAGTCATTTTGTATCAGTTATATTTCCAAGATATGTAATGTAACATCCTCTTAGATGCCTTGATTTGAACCCTTCTAGTGGTGATGGTACTTTGTTACTTCCAGTCCACACTGTTACACAGCATTGGACCAGGTATTCTTGTATTTGTATTTTGAATACATAATAGATTTTGATAGTATTCTTTTACATGAGGAATTGCTGTGTTACAGCCTGTTTGTGTTTTCTGAGTGCACACACAGCCCTTCCTTGTACTTCCCAGACACTATCGGTGTCGGTAATATATGAGCTATTTGGAAAAGGCCTCATTCAAGTATTTCTAAGATTGTTTCTCCATATAATAAACAGGTATTCTCTGTTTCTTTTAAAATGTTATAATTCTTTTTATATAGGGCATTTTCATTTCATAAAAGTTAATTATTTCATTATGGTTTCTTGTTTTAATTTTTCATAACACTTTAAGGAAAAATCTTGAGATATATATTTAACTTTTCCCAACCTATTACTGCTATTACTAGTTGGCTGCATTTGAAATCTAACCTCTAGGCAGGTAGTAGTTAAGTAATTTTTTTATTTCTGGTATTTATTTTCAACATTTCAATAGCTGAGATTTTAATGTACTTTGCTTTTTTTTTTAAGACAGTACCATGGTTAGGGTTGTATAACCCAGGTCTCCATGAACAAAGTGATTCAGCTTTACTGTTTCAAGTAGCTGGGATTGTAAGACTCATGAGCCACTAGAGCTCACCAGGTTTCATTTAACCACGTCTGTATTATGCGTAGTATCCTTTTATCGTTACTGTAATCTCTGACATACTGGGGATACAACACAGGATCTTGTGCTTGCAAGGAGTGGCCTCTATACCTGACCTACCCTACAGTAGAACCCGTAATTCTTAAGGACATAAGGAGTAGCAAATTAGCATGTACTATAATGTTAAGTGTCCCCTACCTAGATTACACATGCAGCAGTTTTTGGTTGGTTGGTTTGTTTTTTTTTTTTTTTGAGAAAGTGACTTTTTAGGGTTTCTTTTGCTTTTGTTTCAAAAGCAACTTGGAAAGGGCTTATTTCAGATTATGGTTGTAGTCTGTCATGAAGGTAAGCCAGGAAAGGAACTCAAACAGGGCATGAACAAATGCTGCTTACTGGTTTCCTCAGCTTACAGGGGAGGCACCACCTTAAGAAACAAGGTTTCTCATGACCTGTGTGTGGGCTCTCTTTCCCACATAGTCAAAATCATGCCCCACAGACTTTCCTACAGGCCAGTCTTACAGAGCTATTTTCTCAAGATTCTCTCTTCCCAGGTAGATATGGATCTTGCTACCTCTAGCCCAGGCTGACCAGGCACTGTTTGTGGCCCAGGGTGGTCTTGAATCCTCCAAGGTTGACCCAGATATACTCTGTGAGTGCTTGGCTGGGTATGTTCAGGTCCATACCACCTGGGGATATCTTCAAATAATAACCCTTGCAATTTATAAATACCTTAGTGCATTTACTTTAAAAAAGCCTTTAACATTCAGAACTTTGTTTTTTGGTTTTTCGAGACAGGGTTTCTCTGTGTATCCCTGGCTGTCCTGGAACTTATTCTGTAGACCAGGCTGGCCTTGATTGAACTCAGAGATCTACCTGACTACCTCCTGAGTGGTGGGATTAAAGGCGGGCATGCTGGCAATTGCAGTTTCAATTTGCCATGTAGGTGCTGGGATTTGAATCCGGGTCCTTTGGAAGAGCAGCCAGTGCTCTTAACCACTGAGCCATCTCTCCAGCCCCCACATTTTTTGTAATAGATTTTCAGTAGACAAGATTACTGGTAATTTGGGATGTGAAACCACATTCATACTTCTGTATGTTTCCATGTGTTTGTCACTAGTTGATGCAAATTCTTTCTACAGCTATGGGTTATACTACTAATTCTATGTAGTTCTTGGTAATTTAGCTACCTCAAGTTAAAATGAACAGCACTTTCCCATTAAAAGTAGCTTGGTAAATAAAAGTGTTCCCATAGGAATCTCTAAATGGTCCTACATGCATCTTAATGTACACATACGTGGTATAAACTCATAGGCCAGGACTTTGTGTAATATGCTCAGTCAATGGTGGTAGACTGTGATGCAACCTCTTAAAAATTTGAAAATTGGCAGATTAACATTCAGAGTGAACAAGAATGATAGGGTAACATGACAAGCTTTGTTCATGTCTGTCTTAAGTGTATATCTCTGATGTGGGGAATTCACATGGAGCAGCAGCTGGAACCACCGTTATTTGCGAACAGCCCACACCTGAAAAATGGCCCCAGGACCTCCCTATAGTCAGGCTGCTGCTTCCAGGGCTAGTTTCTTCTCTGTTCTCTTTCCTCCATCAGCCTGTGAAGGCTGTCTGCACAAGGGCCTTTTTCTCGGTCTTCTATAAGCATGTCCCCTGGCTTCTCAAGGTCAGTTCTGAAGTGGGGCTCCCTCAAACCCAGGCTCCTGTCAACTCTGGTACTATGGCTTCTTTATTGGCTTCTCCTTCATCCTACTCAGTCTAATAAATTCAGTTTCTCCTTGTTCTGGCACCAGACAATATTGTCTACTTTGGTTTAGCCTATATACCTCTTTAGCTGTAAATTTATAGGTGGGGAAATGCTGTGAATGTGATGGTTTATAAAAGCAAATATTATAAATGTGAAGATTCCATTTCCAGATACTCTTAAGATTTTATTTCTTATGTGTGTTCTGTATATCTGTGTGAGTTATGCCACGTGTGTGTGTGTGTGCCCAAGAGGTTAGAAAAGGGCATCAGATCTTCTGGGGCTGGTGTTACATGTATGCGTGAGCTTCCTGATGTGGGTGCTAAGAACTGAACTTGGGTCCTTTGGAAGAGTAGCACACACTCTTAACAGCTGAACTAGAGCTGGAGAGATGGCTCAGAGATTAAGTGAGCCTTGGCTGTTCTCACAGAGGACCCAGGTTTGATTCCCAGCACTTACAGCTCACAAGGGTCTGAAACTCCAGTTCCAGGGGACCCAACATCATCATCTGGTCTCTGAAGGTACATGCAGACAAAATACTTAAAATAATAAAAAAAACAGCTGAGCCATCTCTGCAGCATATTTATTTCTATGCACACATGACTCTTTGTACACAGTTAACATACCATGGCCAATAATGGTATCTCAGTGTCCGAGTACTTGTATATATTAACCCTGTTGCCCTTTCCTGGATATACCTGACTTGTGTATGCACGGATATACCTGACTTGAATATACACAGACACTGTAAATAGTGCATCAGGCAGCATCTTCTCTGTCTTTGGTGACTTCTTTCTTAGGATGAAAGTGCTAGAGATGGAACTGTGAGGTACTGAGGCATAAAGAATGTTTTTAAGAATTTAACCCTTTTCAGGGTGTATCTGTCACATCCTGTTTCCACACAAACTCCTCTGTGTAGCCAATGCCCAGGCTACAGCTCTCAGCACAGGTGAAGACAGCCAAGATGCCCCAGTCCACACTTCTGCCCAGTCTGTCTGCCTTTAGGTGGTTCAACAGCTGGGGCATGACCTGAAAAAAAGAACACAGGGTAATAATTCAAGCCAGGCAGGGCACTTATGTCTGTCCTGACCATACAGCCCCTCTGTTCCAGCATATTGAGCCATCTAGACCTGTATTTTGGTCAAATTTTCTAAAAATAGTAATTATTTAAGGTCATACCTGGAATTCAAATATCCTCTTGGCACCACAGGGGCAATCTGGAATATCTCTTTCTTGAGGGATATTTTCACCAGAAATCCAGATGGGTTTAATACCTCTCCCATACCTGAGAATCTAAAAATCAATATGGACCATATCTCATTTAAGAATTTGCAATGGAACCATGATCTGAGGATCATTTAGATAAAATCCACATACACCACCAACAGCCCTAAATCTCAAAGCCATCATTTCACCTTATTTTCTAAATAGTGATATTTCTCCCTAAATGTCAGAATTTTGAAACAATTAAAAATTATTGTGTATATGCACATGTAGTACGTGGCAGCACTCATGACAAAGTGTGAGTATGGAGGTCAGAAGGTGACTAATGGAAGTCAGCTTCTTCCGCTGTGTGGATCCAAGAATCAAACTCAGGTTTTCAGGTCAGCAGCAGGCACTGGCCTCACAATGCCAGAATCTCAATTCTATCACTATATTGTAAAGGAGTTAAGAATAACTTCTCCATACAAAATGTGGCCCAAGGTAGTCAGGATCCTTAAATGGCTAAATTATTTAAAAGTAAATTCACTATAATCAGCTTCAGAGTGGTTTTTTTTTTCCCCTGTCTTTTAAGACATATCTTAAAAAAGACATTACTAAAAACCACTTTAGTGTTTCGGCCAGACCAAAGCTTCCTGTTATCCTGGATGCCTATTTAATCCAGTATTTTTAGGAAGCTGCCTTTAGTGATTTTTGTTTATGATAAAATAACATGGTTTTTTTTTTTTTAATTTTGTGTGCATATAAGTGTGTACAATGTGAGTCATTGGTTTTCTATGCTGAAAGTAGGTATAAATCCCATTTTACCTGCTCTGGTTCGAGAGCTACTTTGGATTTAAACTTTTGGAAGATGTGGTCTTCCTTGGATTCATGCTTTGCCATGGACTCTAGCTCTTCCTCAGGTGTTCCCCCTCGGGAGAAAAAACAGTAATCATGGAATACTGGGATAATCCCACAATTTAACAACTCAATACATGAGGAACCTAGTTCTAATAGAAGCTATCTGTTCAAGTAACATCAGTGCTTATTCTAAGAAACATTATATAATCATTATAAATGGCTTCAAATTAAAATATGACGATGGCTCAGAACTACAGCAGTCTGTCTTGAGACTCCCTGCAGCATGAGTCCTTACCCCATGACCTTAAAGTGCCCTGATTCTACTTCAAGTTTCCTTGCATCTCATCTCTTTCCGGCTTGCACGCACTCACATGGTCACAAAATGCCATTTCCTGTTCTATGGCCAGTTTGGACTTCTACCTACCTGAGCCACTGTTTCCCAACAGACCAGTGGCTGTCAGCGCTTTAGGATCAACTAAAGGTTGTATAGTGTACGAAATACAGCTCTGATGTTCACCAGTTTGATTAACTAATGGCACTTACTGCCATAAATAGCCAGGGTGCATGGAGAATGTACATTCCCTCAGACTGATGTTCTCACAAGTGTAGGAAAAAGCATTAGTGATTTAGGGGACCTTAAGATACTTCCATAGGCAAACCTCCTGTGTCCTCCCTCCCAACCTGTTTCTCCTGCAGCCTAAACCAATTCTTAGCTAGGACACAGTAACTGTAGGGAAGTATTTTGGAAATTCTATCTTGTAAATGTTGATTATACACAAAAGTGAAAATACTGTAGTTAATTGTCAAACACCAAGAATCAGCTTCAAATTAAACTTCAAGATCCCCCAGTCACTTCATTGTATCCACAAGTAATTTTTGATTAATGAAGTTTCTGTTTTTCAGAACCAGAAATTGAATCTAGGGCCTGGTATATATTCGGTAAAATATTCCACACAGAGTGTCCCCCCCCCCATCATTTTTATTCTTCTAGATAGGGTCTCACAATTTTTCATGCTTGCCTTGAACTCATCTGGTAGTTGTAGAAGACCCTGGACTCAATCCTGCCTTAAGCTTCCTGAGAAGCTGAGATTATAGGTTTTTATCGCTAGACCAACCCACTGATAACTGAATTTCTTTGTTTTTTGAGACAGGGTTTCCCAGTATAGTCCTCGAACTCACCCTGTAGATCCTGTAGACCACACTGGCCTTGTGCTGGGATTAAAGGTGTGGTAACTGAATTCTTAACTGATTATAACCACTTTTTCATTATTTGAATATTTCCTCTCTAGTTATGGAATTAATTATAGATCTGGGGCACCAACCACAAGTAAAAAATGATTGTTATTTCTAGATCTTTGTTGTACATAAATGTACTTAGGAGTTGCTGGTATCTTCCAACAAAAATTCAAACCTACTTTTTGCAAATCGGAACTATTCTTTTCCCAGACCCAACACATAAATTTACTCAAAAATAAATAAATAACAGCAGTCAGATGTAAAAGTACCTGTAATACTTCCATTCAGGAGGTGGAGGCAGGAGGACAAAGTTCAGCCATCTTCATGAGAAACTCTCGAAAGAAAAATATGTTCATTGAATTTTTTTTTTTCATTCTTGGAATGTATCCTACTAAGGATCCACTGTCAAGTCATGGGCTTGAAGTCATTTTAAATTAAGTGGTTATATAATTCAACTACTTTTATGATTGCTTCTTATATAAGAGGTCCTACATCACAATCTTGTACACCATCCCTCCCATTACCTCCTTTCTGAAAGAAAACTTTCATGACTTGCCCCTTGTAAAAGCATGAGCAACATTATACACCTGAGTAGAAATACTGTAGTTACATCCACATAGTTCCTATGACGTATGTATTTTTAATTTTTTGAATGTTTTGCCTGTATGTATGTATGTGCACTTCAAGGCCAGAAGAGGGCGCTGGATTACCTGGAACCAGCATTACAGACAGTAACTGCCAAGTAGGTTTTAGGTACCAAACCTCAAGAGCCGCCAGTGCGCTCAGCCTCTGAGCCATCTCTCTAGCCTTTCTCCTCATCTCTTACAGTTACAGGACATTTTCCTTGGCTGAGCATTCTGTAGGATCCCTCCTGAGAACTGGCCCCTGAGTGCCAGTGCCATTCTTCTGCCGTGCACTTCTGTTACCAAGCAAGAACTGAGCCACAAAACAACTCTGATTCATTTTTTTAATGCTTGGAGCGAATGAACCAGTAAACTGAGATTCTGACATAGTTTCTATGAACTTGCCTATGGTTTAAAAGTTCACATTGTAGAGTCAGCAAGATCTAGAATCAAACTATAAAACCTAAGTCCTTTGTTCAAACACATGATACCTAGAACTTCGGTTTCTTCACTGGAAGCTTGAAGTAAAGTGTGTTCCTTGGTGTTTCAATAAACCCACGCTATCATAAGCAACCTTAAGACGGGGTGATCAGGACTTGTGTTGCTTTGTTGGTGACCATTCAAGTCTGTTAAATGGTCATCATAGACACCCTAGATCATGAAGTCCAGAGAAAATAACTGAACTATGTATCTAAAAGTAGAACTAAAGGACTAAACTACAAAGAGCCCTCTTGTCATTCACTCTGCAGTTACCGTTGTGATCTACAATCTTCTACCACTGTATTCTCTCCCTCACCACAGGCATACTGATGGCGCGCTCTTTCCTCCCTGAATATTTTCCCTAAGGGTTATTTGGTCATAGTACTGTAAAACTGATTCAGAAACTCCTTACCCATGCTTCCTATAAATTCAGAATAATCTTCCATTTCCACCGCCTCAGGCAAAATCTCATCTTCTGTTTCTGTAACAATTTCAAATTCCGGAAACAGGAAATTGTGGTCTGGAACTGTAAGGTCTAAATAATCTACAAGAAAGTTATTAGCATCATTAATAAACACTTCATTTTGGAGATCTAAAAATTTCTCATTTCTAAAGTGTAGTTGAGTGATTTCATCAGTTTGAACCAAGTCATTATGGCATGAGAGTCCCTATGCAGCCTCATGTAAGCTAAGCAATCAAGCAAAGTAACTTTTCTGCTACATATATAACATGGCAAGCTTAGTAGTTCCATGAAACAGGCTCTCACTATGTAGCCCAAAACTCAAAATCCTCCTGCATCCAGTACTTGATGAGTGCTAGCATTACACATAGGCACCACCGCCACCGGCTCGATAAAATTCTAAAAAGACAAGAACTATGCCAACTGTTAACGGTCGTTCTCAAGCACTGAACATTATACACAACGTAATACTGTAGGCCTTTGAAACTAGCAGCACATATCTGTTTACACCGACACTAACAAGCGTGAGTAAAGTGATGAGACCCATAGTCTATAAAGTCACTGAACAATAAGAATCCACTAACATCTTACCAGATCAGGGGTGTGTCCATACACTGGCAGCCAAGAGACGGTGAAGCTTTGTGCATGACTACCTCAACTACTCTGCTTCCCTGATAGTAAAGCTGGGAAGTCATAAAAACCAATATTCAAGAAAGGCTGTGCACATGAGTAAGCTTCAACACTGCGCTTTCATTATGAAAGTGTTCATGTATGTTTTCTAACTTCAATTTAATCACTAAAGTGTCTAGGTTGACAGAGGCGGTGAAACTAGGAATGTCTTACCTGACTGCTTACAGGCCTGTTTGTGTCCCAGTCGCCAGTCTAAGGTCTGATGCTCCTTGCTGCAGTAGTGTGCCTTCTTGCACCTAGAGCATGTCATAGGGCCCAAGCAACCACAAACCCTGCAGAGATGGGCTCCGGACTTAAGCTGGAGGCACACACGTTCTTCTGTATCCGACAGTGCCTCAGGGGGCGGCTCATACGAGTAAAACTCATTTTTCCTTGGTAGTTGATTACGAAAAACTGAAACGAATTGGAGAAAAGAGTACCGAAAGTATTTTTCAGTTAAAAAAAAATTATTCAAACATCCTTTGGTGCTTCACTTCATAAAATGCCATTTAAGGAACAAAAGTGAGTTTTTCGTTTTCAGGGAGCGGTTTTTATAAAGAGGGGATAAAAGCTTTTAAAACCGGGAAGAGCTCCGTCAACAACTTTTGCGTTCGTGCAAACGCTGAGTTAACTGAGTGCAAAAGGATGAAAATTGTACGGGCACGTTTCTAAGAGACAATGTTCTATTCCCTGAATACAACCACCCACACCGAGCGATCCGGGGGTTGGCCCCCGTGGCAGCCGCAGCGTCGGCCCTGCCCCCGGGCCAGCCACTCACCTCGTAGGCCGGCGCAGCACAGCGGCTCGCGACAGCAGAAGAGGAAGAGGCTGCGGTGGAAGGCGTCGACCCGGCCGGGCAGCGGCGCGTACACTTGCAGCAAGAAGGCGAGCTGACGGCCGCAGCGCGCGCACGACAGCGCGCAGGGCCCGGGGAGTTCCGCCAGGCCCAACCACGCGGGCCGCCCGCCCACCTTGCTGGGAAACTGCTCGCTACGCAGCCTCCAGGCCGGCGCCTCCTCGGCGAAGCCGAGCTCCACCGCCCCAGCCGCAGCCATCGGGTCCCAGCACCGGTCGGGTTCCGGAAGAGGGCGGTCACGTGCCGGACCGGAAGGCGGAAGGCGGGGTCAGACCTGGAGCTGGGACCGGATGGAGGTAACCGTAAGCGGAAGTAGGAAGCAAAAGTAAATAGAGGATGCTGGTGGGCCAGGGCGAAGCTCCCCAGCCCTCCACCGCTCCGAGCATTCCTGGGGACGCTGAGGTCGGGCATTCTTTCAGACCAGAGCTTGAGGTGTTGGTTCTAGATCCTAAGGCTGTTGAGGGGGTGGGGTCATTCTCAGCACCTGGAGATAAAGGAAAAACTTTAATTACCTCGCAGCTGTAGCCTTTAGCTGTCGGGTAAAGAGACTCAGCCCGGATCAGAACCGTTTTATGGTTCTGATATTATTTTTTTGTTCTGTTTTGTTTTTCGAGATAGGGTTTCTCTGTGTAACAGTACTGGCTACTACACACTCTGTAGACCAGGCTGGCCTTGAACTCACAGAGATCCTCCTGCCTCTGCCTCTGGAGTGCTGAGACTAAAGACATTCACAGCCACGCCCCACTATGTTTCATGGTTTAAACCGTTAGAGTATTGTCATAATCTTGTGATTAGGGCGTTTGTGTGTGCTTGTGTGTGTTTTAAGATTTGTTTGTTTGTTTGTTTGCATTGGTATTTTACCTGCATGTTATGTCTGTGTGAGAGTGTCAGATCTTGGAGTTACAGACAGTTGTGAACTATCATGTGGGTGCTGGGAATTGAACCATAGTCCTCTGGAAAAGCAGCCAGGGCTCTTTACCACTGAGCCATCTCTCCAGTCCTCTTGGTTGTTTGTTTGTTTGTTTTTATTCCCTGCTTCAAAAGAGGTTTTTCCCGGAGCTGAGGAAGTTTTGTAAAAACGTTTGTAAAAATTCGGAAGCTGAACTTGCAGATTTATATTAAGACATTTTTCATCTTTTTGCTTGTTTGTTGTTGTTTGAGAGAGGGTTTCTCTGTATATCCCTGGCTGTCCTGGACTCACTTTGTAGACCTGGCGGGCCTTGAACTCACAGAGATCTGCCTGCCTCTGCCTCCCGAGTGCTGGGATTAAAGTCGTGCACCACCATGCCCGGCAAGACAGTTTCATCTGTAGCAGACAGAACTTGCTGCCTAAGTGAGTGTTGGTGGTGGTCACTTCCTAAGGGAGAAGAACAGATGTATGCCCCCTTCAGAAGAAGAAGGGCAAGCAGGCTTACCAAAGCATAAGTGGCAGTTAGATCAGAGACTTTCTTCTTCTGTTTTCTTATTTTCATGTAAGGCTGTTAATATTTAATTAATGTTGAACTTTGGTATTCTGTTCCTCCCTTTCAAAGGGAGGATATGCTATCCTGTAGAATAATTGAGGTTGGGGGCAAACAGACACAGAGCCTTGAAACTTATACTCATGCAGTAAAAGGATGTTCCACACTGGAGTGGAAGAGGAAGATCAGTGGACACAGTGAAGATGAGCATTAGAAACAAACTCATGTAAATGATAGAGCCCTGCATCACACAGTTGGGGTGCCCCCACTTTCTGTCCTGTCAGATGGATTTAGACAGGATCCCCGGAAAATGGAAAAAGAAGTGTTTTTTTTTTTTTTTTGGCTAGTGTAAACCAGAATTCCTAGAAGGAAGCTGTTGGCAGAGTCTGATCAACTAATACAACTTTTTTTTTTTTTTTACTTTGAAGACATTAGAGTGTTTAGCAATGATACTGTCTCTCTTGGGTTGTCTTTGCCCCTTAAAGAGCTCTTAGTGCCCACCTTTGTGTCAGAACTAACATCTTGAAAAAGAGATAAAGATGGTTGGACTGTATTAACAAAACTCTATTCTCCACCAATCAAAAGGCTAAGAATTCTATCCGATGGCATCAGAAGCCATTAGGTGAAATTCCTCTGCCTGTAGCTGAGGCCTTAGTGTTTCCATCAATGTATTTTAAAAATACCTTAATTTCAAATTTTCTTTGTTCTATACTATAAGAACTCCATGAAACTGCTTCCACATTGGAACATTGTACTGTGGAAGACTTGGATATTTGTTCCTGGCCTCTAATCATTCAAACTTGGCTCCAGAATAAACTTCTACTCCCTTTGAAGTGAGAGCTGTAGTTTTTGTGCCAACGTTAGTTATGTAACTGAACGCAGTGTGTGTGCACAGTCAAGACTGAAGAGTGGAGAAAGATTAATTACTTTCAGCAGGCAAGGAGAGCACAGGAATGACATCCCAAGCAGTGGTTTCTGAACAGCAGAACCCAGGAGGTTTTATTCTTGAGGTCCATATGTACCCATAGAAGGGCCAGCCTGTTCCTAAACATGCTCAGTTAAAGAGTACACTCGTGGTCTTGTTCAGTTTAAGATAATTTTATTTCTTAGTTGTTGTCATCATCTTCTTCCTTTTTCTTTCAGAGACAGCATTTCCATATGTGTCAGAAATCAGACCTTGAAACCAAAGACTCAGAGAATTGGAGAATTCATCTTTGTTATGCTCGCAGGACTACCTGGCAAACCCAGTAAAGCTCTGAGGAGCTCAGCCCTGATGCACAATTTACATCTGTCGTTAGGACAGTGTCATTTTCTGCCTTTTCTGTTATTGGTGGGTTTAGCCTCCATGACCAAGGCCCATGAGCAAGCATGTTTACAGAAGCAGAAATTATGGGGTTAGAACAGTTACTTTTCAGTTGCCTAATTTTTATTTATTTTCCAAGAGAGGGGGTATTCAACTGATGTGAGATTGCAGAAGCAAAATACAGGATATCTACAAGTAAAGAAAGAAATTTTAAATCATTTTAACTTTTCTTATCAGCTATGTAGCATAGCTGGTCTGAAACTCTAGGTGATTCTGGCTGGCCCCAAACTCTCTGCCTCTGTTGCCTCCTAAGTGCTGAAATTAAAGACATGGGCCGCCATGTCTTTCCATAAGGTCATTTTCTCTAAAAAGGAAAAACTCGGGACTAATGAGATGGTTTAGCAGTTAAGAGCACTGGCAGTTCTTCCAGAGGACCTGGGTTCAGTTCCCAGAACATGCATGGTGGCTCACAACCTCTAACTCTTGTTCCAGGAATGCAATTAAATCTTCGGGCCTTTTAGGGCACATGGTACACAGGTAATGTATAGACATGCATGCAGACAAAACACCCACATAAAATTTAAAAAGGAAAGGTAGAAACATTTGGCCAGGGTGGGAGGGCTGGAAGTGGGGGTACAGTCCTGGAGCACACAAGTGAAGTAAAAAATTAAACTCCCAGCACTTGAGAGGCAGAGGCAGGCGCGTATCTCTGAGTTCAAGGGCAGCCTGGTCTACAGAGTGAATTTCAGGGCAGCCAGGGCTACACAGAGAAACCCTGTCTCCAAAAACAAAAAAGGGGGTGATTCTTGGAATGCTATGGGGGGACTACAAGTTAGACTCGGTAGACAGATAGGGAGAGGGGCCATGGCTAAACAATGACCAAGATGGCCAGTTCCACCCCTCCTAACCTAAGACAAAACCTCGCAGCTTAAAGTCCTTTGTGGGCTTTTTTCTCCTGCTAATATGCTTCCTTCTGATGGACTGTCTTGACAAGTTTGAAACCAGATCAAGACTTGTTACCCAACAATTGTGTACTAATAGCAGCCCCTTTCTTCCAACCAACGTACCCTAAACAAGGGGGAGGGAGGGGAAGCTATAAAGAACTTAAAAAAAAAACAGCCTTCAAGAAGAAACTGGATTTTTTTGGCTTCCCAAGTCCCCTCTCTGCTTTTTGAGAGTCTTTTTCTGTGTAGACCTGCTGTGTGTTTGTTTCCTCACCCATAATAAAAGCCTTTCTTCAACTGATTCTTCTGTCTACTTGTGTTTGAGAATTCTGCACTGTTACCCATTGCATTTGAGACTTTTCCTGCCTTTTAATTCTTAAACTGACAGAAAAAATAGGCCTGTTCAAGACGCCTAGACTGTATAATTCCTGGATATGCTCAGCTTGCACCTTAAAGTTGTAGCTGAAAACAAAGGAGACCTCATGTATTAAATCAGGGACTCTCTTATCCTCATCCTGCCTTCACCACCTCAGCGACCAGCAGCTTACATCATCAGCTGCCACCTGGTTCAGCGCATTTCCACTGTTGCTAGAGTGGCATATTCTCCTAGGCGACATGTGTACCCTTTAAAAGGACCCTCTCAACATCACGACTCTCTCTGTGTTTGTACTCTCTGTCTGTCTCAATCTCTGTCTCGTGTCCCCACCTAAAACAGCCTTTTGCTCTGCTCTCCTCTCTCCCTCCAATAAACCTCTTGCTTTAGATGTGTGTTGTGATCTCTTAGTAGCCCACCTTGCCTGGACTCACCAAAAGTACCTATTGGCTTTCCTGCTGAAATGGAAGTGTCCTGGGACTAGGAATCCCAGAAAACACACAGTTCTGAGGTGGGACAGTGTCCCAATGGAAGGGTATCCTGAGACACAGAAGCTCAGGAACCACACAGCTCTGAGAGAAAGTCTCCTCAGCAGAGGTGTTGCAGCTTCCAGGGGAGGATGTCCCTAGCTGAGCTGAGGAGTTCAGGAGCCTCAGCCCTATTCCTCTGCTTCACTTCTTCACTTCGTTGCTTCTTGGCTTCTTTCAATGAGACAGTCACACCAGGCAGCTGAAACTGCAGTTTAATTATTGTAGTTATTAGTAGGTGTAAACTGTAAGATTAGGCTGGCAGAGTAGCCAGTGGCATGGCAGAGGAGCAGACAGCCTGGCCCCGTGCCTTAACCGGTTGCCTGATTTATCCTGGGGAAAGAGCCCCGGGACCAAGGGTGACCTACACCCTGTAACCTAAACTCTTAATATAAGTTGTTATATTAGGCCGGTAGAATTACCAGCAGCTTGGTGGGAGCTTCACCTGGGTTCGAGGGGAGTCCGGGTGTCTGGAAGTCCGATGGCCCGGGACTGCTTGGACTGAGGGTCTAGAAGCCTCTATAGTCTTTCCCCCAATAATTAAATACACCAAAACCTTGTAATGTTTTAACGCTTAGCCCTTAGCTGGGCAGACTTTCAATTAGCTACTCTAAGTTAACCCGGATCACCTAATCCCAAACTGCCATGTGCCTGTGATTACCTTCCAGCATTCTCAAAGACGTCTGTCTCCTGTGCTGTGGCAGTAAGAGAGCGATTCTCTGTGTGTGCTCAGGGTTCCTGTCTAATCTCAGGAAGTCCTGCCTTCCTATACTCTTTCTGCCCAGCTAATTGGCCATAAGTGACTTTTATTAACCAATCAAGAGAATGCCTCAGAAGGGGCAGTAACCAGATCTCAGCATTGAATTCAACCTATCAGAAGCAATGATGTTAGACATTCCCTCAACAGGCAGCAAATATCATAAAGGAGATTTATTGGGAGGGTCCAGTGTTGTGGAGGGACGGAATCTAGGGTGTGGCTGCCCCTGCTTCCAGGAGAGTTGAACAAAGGGCAGGGTTTATATAGGATTTCTTAGGGGGAGGAGCTTTTCAAGGCAGAGATTTCCAGAAGATTGGCAGGATGTCAAGTGCTGAGTTTGGGGAGCTCAGAGGTTGGTGTATTTTCCTGTTCAGGGATTGGTGGGTTTTCCTGCTCAGAGATTTGTGACCTTTTCACCCCCTTTTCCCTGCATTGGCCCATGGGTTAGGATGTGAAGACCTTCCCAGCTGCAGGCAGCTTTGGCTGAGGTGCCATCACTGCAGAGCTGCTCAGGGAGGCTGGAGAAAGGATACCATCACTGTGAACACCTCCTTGGGTACATCACAAGAGAAGCAGGCTGAGCCAGGGAAGATGTGGGCACCACGGACAGTTCCTGTGGCTGCAGCAGGTTGAGGAGGTGTCACCATTTTGAAAGCTCCTGTGGTGGCATCTTATGGTGGGCTGCAGGCTGGGTAGGAAGGAGGGGCCATTGCCTTGACAGCTCTTGAAGCACACTGCTAGGGAAAGCCTTTCGTGCCATGGACTCTCTTTGCAAACTTTGTAAACCCTCAAAGCAGGAAAGTAGCCAGGCCCCCAACTGAGGAGCTCCAGCAGCCAGGCCCCTCTCCCAGACCTCCCTAATTTGATGGTGTTTCCAGCCTCTGTAACTGTCACAAAGGTCAACTCCACTCACTCAGTAAGGCCCAGACTATCCTAAATTTAGGTGAAAAGTCTGAACAAAAAACCCCACCAGTCCCTGAGCATGAAAACCCACAATTCTCGAGTTCCCTCCTTCTCAGGACTTGAAATCCTACCAACCCTCACCCTAAAAATCTCCATCCTGGAAAGCTTTGTCCCACCACTCCAGAGGAAATCCTATATAAAGGGTGTGTCTGCTCAGTTCCCTGCTGTCTTCTCCCATGAGCAGAGGCAGCCACCCCTGGATTCATACCTCAGATAAATGTCTTTTATGAGATTTGTTGCCTGGCATGACTCTCTCATGAGAAGAAGCCACGAAGTGATGAAGGGAAGAAGAGAAGAAGTGGAGCAGGGCTGAAGCTCCTAAGCTTTTCAGCTCAGCTGGGGACACCGTCCCCTGGGAGCTGCAACCTCTCTGCTGAGGAGACTTCATCTCAGAGCTGTGCGGTTCCCGGGCTTCCGAATCCCAGGACACCTTTCCATCTGAGCAGGAAGGCCAACACCTTCCACCCCTTAATCGTAACACTCTGAAGGTGTATTAAAGCAGGAATCTGCCTATGGTGGCTAATCTCGGCTATGCTAATTCCACAAACAGGGGGAGAAAGGCCATTAACCCAAACTATGGCAAAATTAAAGCAAGTTTTATTTGTGTACACATCAGAACCAAATTGGCAGCTGTCTCCCCATAAGACAGGGTTCATGAGACCAGCCCTGAGTCAATTTCTCAAGCCCCTTTTTTGGGGCAAAAATCACAGGGTGGGGTTTTGCAGTTAGGCATGATTACAGAAGAAAGACCAGGCAGTTGAGGAGAGTGTGTCCTGGAACAATGGATATAGAACATTTTCAAGAACATGTGCCTTTAGAAGGTTGGTTTATGGTACAATCTATGCCCACTGGGATAGGGCACAGACAAGCTCTGAAAACAGAAACTTAACTTGGCCACAGACTCAGAATGGCTCATAGGAAAAAAAAATGGAGATGCTCTGTTTTTTCTGTTGTCACTGGACTACCTTTAGAATCGGTGAAAACCCAAGCAGTGGGCACACCTGTGAGGGACGTTCTTGATTGGATCATTTGAGGAGAGAAGATGCATTTTAAATCTGGACCATATCTCTGGTGGCAGTGTTAAGAGATGGTTTCCTGGGTCCAGCCATCTCAGGAACAAGTTCATGTTCCCAGGCCTAGAACCCAACTCTGTTCCTGCCTTCTTCAGATGTTTCATGTTTGTCTGTTAACCATAAATGATGTAAAGAGGGAAGTTACTGTTAGCCCGTTATCTTAATTAAAGCACACAATCATAAATGTGTTGCCTGTCTGACTTAATTAGCCTGGTTTGGTTCCCTATCTGTAGTTCTTTTTGGCAGATATCCCATGGCACCTTCATCATCTTGAGCCTCCAATGTATGTATGTATATGTGTATATATGCAAATATATAATATATGTATATATTATATATTATTATGTATATGCATATATACATGTGTACATACATACATATATGTATATATACATAAACACACACATATGTTTAATTAATCCCAAAGATGAGAGGAGAAAGACCACCAACCGAAATCATCACGGTCAAATTAATTAAAGCAAGCTTTTTCGTTCGTGTACATGGGCTGCCTTCCCCTAGGGTGGAACTCAAGAGGTCAGAATTGGATGTGGGGAAGATAAGGTTTTCATAGCTCAGGGGTAGGAGGTTTCCTAATGGGGAGTTTGGCAGACAAATAGGTGGGGTGACAGAATCAGAACATAAGTATGACAAGTTGGTCATGACAACCCCCTGAAACAAAGACATAATTGCAGCATGGTCATGACAACAGGCGGCAATAATAACCTTTTGAAACAAAGCCATAGGTGCCATTTCCTGGAACAGACAGTACAAAACCATTCTCCATCCTTGAGAAACAGAGGTTTAATCCTTAATAGGAATTGTGGTGGTGTGAGTAGGTATGGCTGTCATAGACTCATGTGTTTGAATGCCTGTCCCCAAGGGAGCAGCACTATTAGGAGATGTGGCCTTCTTAGAGAAAGTGTGTCACTGTGCAGGCGGGCTTTGAGGTCTCCTATGCCCAGTGTGGTACACAGTCTCCTGTTGCTTGCAGATCAAGGTGTAGAACTCTCAGCTCCTTCTCCAGCATCATGTCTGTCAGCTGCCCACTGGCATGATCCTCACCATGATGATAATGGACTAAATCTCTGGAACTGTAAGCCAGCCCCAACAAAATAAATGTTTTCCTTTATAAGAGATGCCTAGGTCATGGTGTCTCTTCACAGCAATGAAAGCCTAACTATGACAGGAATGAACATAGTTTGTCTTTAAGATGGCTTTCAAGCCAAGATGGCGGCAGGCTGGTTCATCTTTATATCTATATGAGATTTATTAGGTTGGCATTACATGATGTGGAATGAGTATTTCAATAATGGCTGTCTCATGACAGAAAAGCTGAGAAAAATTCAGTCCACAAAAATGGACATCTCAGCTATTCCAATCTGGTGCTAGACTACTGGAGAGCTGCTGATTATCAGTCTATATTGGAATCCTGAAGAAGTTGGTTTTAATACTGGCAGCAACATGACAGACTAACTTGCCATTGTGAGGGCAAGCAGGCAAAAGCAAAGTTTCCTCCTTCCATGTACCTTTTAGTTGATCTGCCACTGGAAGTTGTGGCCCAGATTTAGGGTGGGTTTTCTGGCAAATAATCTGAGAGAAGAGTATCTGTAAAAGCAAAAAATATCTTTAAGCCCCACTTGCCCAAGGACAAAATAGCTTCCTATAATGCTGGGAGCTGTAGTTTGGGGGAAATAACAAGCCACATGTTTTCACTCCCCTAAACAAGTTTGTGTGACCCCTCTACACCAGATGTGTTTGATCTCATGTGGACAGGAGGTACGTAGGCAGGAAATATGTCAGGATGTTTGCTTGCCCCTAATTAGACCTCATGAGAAGTGCAATGAATTGTAGGTTTTGCTTTTTTAAACCCCTGAAAAATATGACTCATGGTCACTCCCTAGAACCCAGGGGTAGGCCTGACCAGAATCCATTTGTCTGGCTGGTATTTAATTAAAGCTTGCTTCGAATTTGGCTCAAAATTGATTTTCCCCCCAAGAATCTCAGGATTAATTATTCCTCATACAAGTGTCTGGTTGTATGGGTTTTGTTTGTTTGTTTGGTTTTTTTTTTTTTTCAGTTTTTCCAGACAGGGTTTCTCTGTGTATCTTTGGCTGTCCTGAACTCACTTTATAGACCAGGCTAGCCTCGAACTCATCAGAGATCCACCTGCCTCTGCCTCCTGAGTGCTGGGATTAAAGGTGTGCACCACCACACCTGGCAATTACAGACAGCTGTGAACTGCCATGTGGGTAATGGGATCTGAACCCAGGTCCTTTGGAAGAACAGTCAGTGCTCTTAACTTCTGATCCATCTCTCCAGCCCCCAGCTGCTGGGATTTTAGTTGACTCCAGATGTAGTCATGTTGATAGCTAAGAATAACTATCACAAATGTAGAATAAGCAGGGAATCATATTTAACTAGGATGAGATCTTCTTTCTTTTCTTTTTTACTCTCTTTTCTTTTCTTTCTTTTTTATTTTTCTCGAGACAGGGTCTCACTATGTAACTCTGTAAAAACAACTCTGTTGTTTGTCTTGTAATTCACTATTTAGACCAGGCTGGCGTTGAACTCACAGAGATCATCTGCCTATGCCTCCTGAGTGCTGGAATTAAAGGCATGCATCACTACACCCAGCTAGCATAAGATCTTCTTCTTCTTCTTCTTCTTCTTCTTCTTCTTCTTCTTCTTCTTCTT
>CAJQZJ010031983.1:0-16910 GCA_907164525.1 Lophiomys imhausi | reverse complement strand
GGTGTAACCAGGTGTGGGATATGGGGCTGCTTCAGGTTGTCCACAGCAGCTGACTATGATTTGTCTTGTGCTCCAGCAGGGGTGTAATTTGCCAACTACAGATAGTTTATGCAAGTTTATGAAATTTGGAATTCTGAGGACTCTTGGAAGGTATATAAATGCTAGAGCTCCAAGAGGGGCTGCATCTGCTGTTGCTGGTTGCTGTTGTTATGGTTTGTCAAGTGGTTGTGCACCAAGAGAGGAGCAGAAGAAATTGAATATCCTGATGGTGAAGATCAAACTTGTCCAAAGTAACTGAATGCCCGTAATCAGCAGAAAGCTGTTGGGGGATGGTTTTGTGCACTGTGTATTAAGATGCTGATTTCTGAGCTGGAGAGATGGCTCAGTGGTTGAGAGCACTGGCTGTTCTTCCAAAGGACCCAGATTCAAATCCCAGCACCCACATGGCAGTTCACAACTATCTGCAATTGCTGGGCATGGTGGCGCATGCCTTTAGTCCCAGCACTTGTTATATAGAGGCAGGTGGATCTCTGTGAGTTCAGGGCTAGCCTGTTCTACAAAGTGAGTCCAGGACAATCAAGGATACACAGAGAAACCCTGTCTCATAAAAAAAAATAAATCTAATAGGTCTCATGTCATTATCTGGAAGCTAGAATGAGTATAGAAAAACCATATTGTTATTTTTTAAACAGAAAATAGCTAACAGTAACAACGTCCTCTGTTCTTTCTCTCCTACCTAGTATTGGAGTTGGAAGGGTGGATTGAGAGTGGATAAGGGTGGAAGAGAGTAAGGAACCCACAAAGTAGCAAACACTGGCTACAAGTGAGATGTTTCTTAGCCATTTTGTTTTTCCTTTGAGAACTCTCTGTTCAGGTCCTAGGTCCATTTTTCAATTTTTTTTTTTTTATATTCTGGATACTTACTTCTGCCAGATGCATAGCTGGCAAAAATATCTCCAATTCTGTGAGCTTCCTATTCACCTGGTTGATTCTTTCTTTCCTTCTCTCTCTCTCTCTCTCTCTCTCCTTCCCTCCCTCCCATTTCCCCTCCCTTCCTCTCTTTCTTTCTTTCTTTGTGAATTTCACATCATGCACCCCACTTATCTCTCACCTTACCTTCAGACTTGCTTTCTACCTTTCTAACCTCTACCACCAGAGGGGAAAAATTTTAATCTCATTGTAGAAGCTGTAGTGTGTCCCACAATATTCCATTTTGTCCATACTTTTTTTGCTTGCAAATGTTCATTACAGTGACTCCTTGGTCTGGTATGAGGCCTCTGGCTTCTGCTACTTTGTCAAAACTGGAACCTCACTGGGACTCCTCTCATATCCTGCTGTTGCCTTATGTCATAGAGATCCTGGAGTTTTGGTTCTTTGGAACTGGCCTTTTCATTCACTCCAGCAGTTCGTCCATGGGATATATGTTGGAGTGGGACAATTCAAAGCCCTGGTTCTGGGCCTGCAACCCCCACATCCAGGGCCAACTTTACTGTGCTGCCCACATAAGGTGCAGGGCCTTCTCTCCTGAGTGCTGCAGCAGGTCAGGGGCTGGACTATCTCTCTTTCTCTCATAACTCCATCAGGGCCAACCCTCCTACCTGCTACCTGTGGCAAGGGCAAAAGAGAGTGGAGGGGATCTCTCCTTTGTCAATGCTACCACTTCGTGGACAAAAGTCAGGGCCAGATCTCCTGGGCTCACACTCTCAGGGATGATTTACCTACAACCCCCACACCTAGAGCTAGCTCTACTGTGCTGCCCACATGAGGTGCAGAGCCTTGCTCTCCCGAGTGCTGCAGCAGGTGAGCAGCAGGGACAACTCTCCTGCTCTTGTGACTCCATCAGGGCCAGATCTCCTGTCCACCTCTAGTGGTGAGGGCAAAAGGGAGGGGATCTTTCCTTGCCAATACCACTGAAAAGCAGACAAAAGACAGGGATGGCTCTTCCACACTCACATCCTTGGAGCCAGGTTACCCACAACCCACACATCCAGGGTCAACTGTACTGTGCTGCCCAGGAGAGATGCATGTCCTGCTCGCCTGAGTGCTGCAGCATGTGAGGGGCAGGGGAAGCTCTCCTGCTCTCATGCATGTAGGGCCAGTTCTCTCATGATGCCCAGGTTGGGGGTGGGCCAGTTCCCCACAGCTCTCAGACATCAATATGTCCCTAGATGGCAGCCCAGACTAGTGATGTTCACCTGGCTTTTGGTGGTAATAGACCCTTGCCTTCATGGACCCAGATATAGCCCCTGGTGGCAGCAGAGGCCAGGACCCCATGATGGTCCTAGGTGGTATCACCGGCTACTCACATCAGGGTGTTCCTCACTACCCTCAAGTCTCCAATTCTGCCTCTCTCTTTGTTGTCCTCACATCCTTCTGTTTCTCTTTCTCTTTCATTTCTCCACCACTTACTTGTTCCTCTTAGTGGTGCCCAGGGTCTCTGAGTGTCTGGGGTGGTCTCTGGAATGGTTTCAAGAGTGGTCTCAGGAGTGCTGTGCCCCACTTGTGCATTGCATGTTATGGCACCTGGCAGGGTCATCTCCAGCACGGTCTGCCCCCCAGGCATATTGACACCATACTAGTGTTCATTTCAAGCTAGCTCCCTGTCCAGTGCCAGTATGGTGGTTGTCTTGGGCTGGTGCCTTGCCCAGCTCTCCCAAGTGGCCATTTGCCTGGGGTCTGTGGTGCCAGGCAGGATTCTTCTAGTCTCTAGCTTGCTTCCTGTTCTGAGAGCCCTTCTGTGCTTGCCCGGTGCTGGACTGCTGGTTGTGACAGGCTAGCTCCCTATGCTGGGCCCCTGGCACAGAACAGGTGGTGACCTCAGGCTTGGTTTTTTTCAGGGACTATTAGGCTACTAATTATTCAAATGTTAATAGGTCAGAACACTGAATGTAGACAAAGCCTCTCTCCTTTCTCTCTCTTCTACTGATGCACATGTGATACAGCAGCCATATCTGTAGTGCCTCTAGGGGCAGTGGTTGATTGTTTCTTTAGCTGTGCAGAACATTTTAGTTTTATGAAGTTACATTTGCCAATTGTTGACCTTACTTCTTGAGGAAATTGCCTTCTATTCATGAAATCTTTTTTTACACCTATATCATGTAGGGTACTAGCTATATTTTCTTCTAGTAGTTTCAGTGTTTTGGAATTAAGTTTTTGTGCGAGGTGATAGATACAGGTCTAATTTCTAAAGGTTTGCTTTTAAACTATTTATTTGTCATTATATTAATCTCTCTACCTCGCTTCCAACCCACCAACCCAAGGTACAGGGGGAAAAAGGTTAGTAAAGACAGAGGGTGTAGACTTCTCTAGACATAGGTCCTTGGGGCGATTCATCAGGATTCCAGAAGTCCAGTCAAACAGCAAAACCAGGAAACACAGCAATGGAAACACAGCAGCAGCATGAACCAGCAGCAGTTCAAGGGAGCACCAGCAGGGACAGCAGAAGCAGCATCAATTTTTGCACCCCCATTCAGGGCCACAGTCTCATCTCGACCTGGGCTACACTGTCAGCAACAGAGGCAGAAGTAAGTCTCTAAGCATTGTCTGGAGTATTTTGAAGAGAAGCAGCAATGAGAAGCAATGCTAAGCAAAAAGCTCCCTCTCTGTTTGGGGGACTTCTAGTTATACCCTCTCAAAATCTGCCCAACTGTCGCATCCCCCTCGACCAGCAAGGACGACGCAACTCGCAAAAGCTCTTCTCAAGCAGTTTATTCAGGTCCCTTGAAAACAGTCTTCCGAATAATGGGGCAGACCCAACCCACAGGCTAAATACTATATGAACAGCCAATCAAGTAAAGCCACGTGGTGCTATCTTAGAGGCCCACGTATGCGGAAGCAAGCCAGATCAGCGGTCTTAGCCAAATATGGACTTGTTTACCACCGAGAGCGCTCACCGTCAGGCTGGTGGAAGGCGGAAACCGGCGCCATCTTTAGGGCGCGGAACGTCGCAGCTCTCTACAGTTCCCCCTTTTTTTTATTTTTTCTAAAGTTGGTAGAAGTCCCTGGAAAGGCTTCGTAATCCCCCTATCTGGGGATCTCACGGTGGGCCTGAGCCTGTAGGAGGGCGGTGCTCAAACTCTTACCCGTCTCTGGGTCAGCCTCCCCACTCGGGACTGCCCTGTCTTAGGTGGCCGAGACTTACCCGTCTACTCCGTCATTGACTTGCCAGACCCTAATATCCGTGGAACGAATACCTCAGTGGGCAGGGACTATGCTCAGTGAAGATTTAAGGCTTCATGGCAGCGAGCCATGCCTGGGGGGACTGGCCCGCCTCAATGGCGACAAGGGCCTGTATAATCATGGCTGCATTACGCTTTTGTGTGGCTCTCATTTTGTAGATGCACCATAGGCAAACCAGAGAGGCTAGTATCATCAGTATCGCCAAAGAGCCTACGCCCGCCCACTCCTTAAGATGATCCATAGCCGTCTGAATCCAGGAAGTCAAACCAGTAGCCAGGCTCAAATCCACCCGAGTGGAGTTGATGTGGACGATTGTCGCTCTCAGCTGCTCTCTCATCAAATTTTCAAATTCAGCCGACCAATCCTGTAAGAGGAACTTTGACAATTGTCTAGACAGGTTAGCAGCCTTTGTAAAATTTTGATACTGCACGGAAGTAACACACAAACCTTGCATTTTCCACTCACACCCCAATTGTGCTAGTTGCCAAAGAGAATCAATCTGTTCTTGTATTAAATCTATGCGTTGATTAACTATCATAAGGCCTCCTTTGAGATGAGAATTCATAGAGGTCTGAGTATCCAATGCCTGTGCCACAGTGGCTGAGATGTTATTCAGGGCATTGGCAGTCTGCATAGAACTAGACAAGGCAATAGCTGAGGCAGTAGCTCCCACAGCAGCAATAGTGATGGCAGTAACAATAGCTGCAGTGATGCCAAAATCTCTTTTAAACCTGAATAGCATGATGGTATTAGGGGCCTCTACAGGAACTGGTACATATCGAGGCATTCTAGTCACCACAGCCACAGGAAAGGCTGTGGCATTCCAGCATAGGGCATAAAAACATGTGCCCGGAGTGCATACTAACTTTTCTTCACCCAAGGATGCACTCCCATTACTTACAATCCACAGAAAAGGAGGCCAGAGACATATTGGCGAAGCTGAAAAGGTCTTATTGCAGTAAGAATGAAACAAAGAATTCCAAGTACCAGAGCCACTACCGCTAGAAAAATCCAATTTGGTAGCAGACCCTAGGGAAAAATTACCTCTTTGATAAATTCCTCCCCCAAGCATAATGACAGGTCCCAAGTCCATGCAACTTCCATTTACCCCACACAAAAGCCACAAATCAAAAGGATTGGTGGCAGTCTGCTGAGGATCCCTAGTAGATATATCAAGCATTCCTGTACAAGACTTATTCACTATATTACTAATCATGGGGCTAAAGGAAAAATAATCTTGTTGAACCCAAACTGCTCTGCGCTCCTGACATCCAGTCCAGGGAAAAGGTCCTTCCTCTCCTGTGGATCCTCTACAAAAAGGTGCCCAGCGTGGCTGTCTGGGGGGGGGTCCCGGTCAGAGACTTGTGTGGGCCACCATCCTTCAAGGCGAGAACCGTTGCCTGAAAACAAACCACCACTCCTACCCCCAAACCTCAGTTGTGGTAAAAAAATCTGCTGACTGCTGAGACAATTTAATGCATTCTGTATCATCTGACCTATTGAAGCTTATTAAAAAGCACAGACTACCCTTCAAGCTGACATTTCTATTACCCTCTATAGGGCTTCTCTGATCATCAAAGGGAAGGTAGGGTAAGCCTAGGCTTCTATTACTGCTAAATAAGCGTGGAAACACAGTTGCATCATGTCTGACCAGCATCGGCTTTGGGAATATCGACAGGATCCCCCATCTCGGCTCGGTCATTCCTGACATACTCACTGCTACTATCACCAGGATCCTTAGGAAGGTCTTCATGACGAATCTTCCTCACAAGGCGTTCAGGCACCCACACTGGATCTTGTTGATCCTGAGGAAAAACACAAACAGACCCTCTCGCCCATGTTAGCACGGGGTCAGGCCCCCGCCAAGAGCCTGTCAAAATATCCTTCCACTTCACCATGCTTTTAGGTGGACCATGGGAATCCTGATGTCTGTCCACTGCTGAGCGGCCTTGAGCATCCAAATTGAAAAAGTTTAAAGTAAATAAGGCTAAAGACATTCTCTTCTTGGGGGTACGGCCTTGGCCTATTCCCCCTTTCTGTTTTTGCAAGCATTCTTTCAAGGTGTGATGAGCACGCTCCACAATTCCTTGTTCTTGAGGATTGTATGGTAATCCGTGATTAAGATGTACCTCCATCTGGTTGCAGAAGGAGACAAAGGACTGTGCCGTATAGGCTGGTCCATTGTCCGTTTTCAGCTGCTGTGGTTTTCCCCATGCAGCCCAGGCTTCTAAGCAATGCCCTATGACATTGCGAGCCTTTTCTCCACTCATAGGTGTAGCATGTATGATACCTGAGCAGGTATCCACAGATACATGAATATATTTTAAGGTTCCAAACTCTGAAATGTGGGTAACGTCCATTTGCCATATTTTGAGTGGCATCAACCCTCTAGGGTTCACTCCCACACTAGGAGGATGATGATGAATCACACACTGAGGACAGTCCAAAACCACTTGTCTAGCATCTGCTCTAGACAAATGGAATTTCTGCTGTAGAGTTTTTGCATTTACATGAAATAATTGGTGAAACTGTCTGGCTTGGTCCAGGAATGAGCTCCAAAAAATGCATGTCATCCTAGTCCATTGATCAACTTTATCATTACCCTCACTTAATGGTCCAGGTAATCCTGTATGTGCTCTGATATGTTGAATATAAAAACACCTTTTTCTCTGCCAGATTAAAACTTGTAACTCTTGTAATAAGGCACATACAGTACTACTATTCTTAATAGGACCTGCTAATTCTAATACTTTCACTGTGTTGACCACATAAACTGAATCTGAGATCAAATTGAATGCAAATTGACATCTTTTAAACACCTCAATTACTATTTTCAACTCTACTATTTGGGGGGAGCCCGGTTGAAATTGACATAACACGGGCTCTTGTCTTTCTATCAAATAGGCTCCACAACCTGTCTTTGAGCCATCAGTAAACACATTTGGTGACCCTTGAAGTGGTACTGCTGAAGTAACCTTAGGGAATATCACTGGGTGCTCCTTAAAAAATGATAGTAATGGATGCTTAGGATAATGGTTATCAATCACTCCTTCAAAGCTACATTGCAATATTGCCCAATCATCTACAGTGCCACACAAAATCTTAATTTGATGACTGGAATAGGGCACTATTATACTGGCAGGAGCAACTCCAAAAGACTGCAAGCATTGTTGGATACCATTCAAGGCTAAAGCAGCAACTGCAGTGGGATAATGTTCTATGGATTTTTTTGGAGAAATCTTTGAATAGGTCCATAATAATGGTCCGTCCTGCCATAACAATCCTGTAGGTTGACCATAGGTGGCAAATATGCACAATACAATGGGCTGTCCTTCCTGCCATCTCTTTAGGAAGGCACTCTGTAACCTTTCTTCCACTTTACATAAAGCTTTTCTTGCTTCTTCTGTAAATTGCCTAGGAGAATTAAGTGCTGAATCACCTTTCAAAATATCATATAGGGGTCTTATTTCATAATTTGGTAGCTTTAAATAGCCTCTTACCCAATTGATATCTCCTAACAACCTTTGAAAATCATTTAGAGTCTTTAAATTATCTTTTGTTATCTCAATCTTTTGAGGTGTTATCTTTTCAGGTCCAACCTTCGCTCCTAAATAATCAACCACATTTTCCTTTTGAACCTTATCAGGAGCAATAAACAACCTTTTCTTTTTTAATAATTGAACTAATTCTTCATAGGCCTGATCTAACATTTGTTCACTCTTAGCTGCCAGTAAGATATCATCCATATAATGAACACATCTCAAATCTGGAAAATTCTTTCTCAAGGGAGCAATGGCTTCCCCCACATACAGTTGGCACATAGTGGGGCTGTTTGCCATGCCCTGGGGTAATACTACCCATTCAAACCACTGATCAGGTTCCTCATGGTTACAGGATGGAACAGTAAATGCAAATCTCTCACTATCTTTGGCACACAAAGGGATGGAGAAAAAACAATCTCTTATATCTATAACTATTATGGGTCATGAGGCTGGCAAAGATGATAAAAGCGGCAAGCCGCTTTGCACTGGGCCCATGATCTGCATTTGTTGGTTTATGGCACGCAGGTCATGCAACAATCTCCATTTTCCAGATTTCTTTTTAATGACAAAGATAGGTGTATTCCAGGGAGATACAGATGGTTTTATATGCTTTAAAGACATCTGTTCATCCACCAACTCTTTGGCTGCATTCAATTTTACAGAGGAAAGTGGCCACTGAGGAACCCACACTGGGTCCTCAGTCTTCCAAGTTATGGGAATGCCCTCCTCAGTGGCCCCTAGGAAAAACCTAGGCCCTGTCTCTTTTGTCTTTGCTGCATAGATATGCGACTCTTCCGCCCCTGCAAATATTTTCTTATTCCAAAGCCTGGAGCATATCCCATATCTTGCATCATACGTTGGGCTGAATCAGAATAGTCATTACTCAATTTAAATCCCATATCCTTTAAAAGGTCTCTTCCCCAAAGGGAGATAGGGAGCTCAAGTACATATGGCTGCATTTCTCCTGAGTGGCCTTCTTGGTGCTGCCACTTTAATAATCTTGCACTCATATCTGGAGTCTTAGCATAACCCAGGCCTTAAAGTGTTTGAGAAGAGGCTTGTACGGGCCAACCTGAAGGCCAATCTTTCTTTGCTATGATATTCCTATCAGCCCCAGTATCCAAAAGGCCCAGGATCTTTTTACCATCAACTTTTAACTCCAAGACGGGGCGTTGGTCCAAATCCAAGGAGAGAAAAGTCAGATCTGTGCCCGTGGACCCAAAACCATCTTTTCCTCTCTCTCGATCCTTTGCCGCATAGCGATCATGTAAGCTTGGCAACATGATCAACTGAGCAATTGTATCTCCAGGAGAGATAGCTGTTATACCACGGGGGGAGGCTACCATGATCTTAACCACTCCTGTATAATCTGGATCTGTAACCCCAGGATGGACAATAAGTCCTCTCAAGGCTGATGATGACCTCCCTAACAGCAAACCAACTGTACCAGGTTCAAGGGGTCCTTTAAAATCTGTTTCAATTAACTGGACCCCCATTTGGGGCATTAATACGAGTCTGGTGGTGGAGCAGAGGTCCAATCCTGCTGAGCCTGTAGTGGCTCTCCGCAGTCTCTCGGATGGCGGAGGGTTGGCCATCTCTCTTCATTCTGTTCTTTGTCCTGATTCTCTACTGCCCCATATATTTGTGGGCCCTGAGGTCGTGGGCCCCGCTGTCCGTTTTTTGGACGAGCGCCACCATAACCTTGAGTTAAAGGCTGGCCATGGATGTCTATCACTGAACGGCATTCATTAGCCCAATGGTTCCCTTTTTTACATTTTGGGCATAACCCCGGCTGCCTGGGGCGTTGTACACTTCCTGTACTTTCTGTACTCCTTCCCCTGGGGCACTGTCTTTTAAAGTGTCCCATCTTGCCACACTTAAAACAAACTCCTGAACTTCCTCCACCTTTTCTGGTCAACTGTACTACCGCGGCAGCAAGACCAGCATTAGTTAACGGCCCTCCAAGTTCTCTACACACTTTCATCCAGGCTTCTAGCCCTTTGTTCTTGTAAGGGGTTATAGCGGCTCTACACTCTTTGGTACATTGCTCATAGACCAACTGTTTTATTAGTGGCAAGGCAGCATCCGGGTCACCAAAAATCTTCCCTGCTGCTTCCACCAATCGTGCCACAAAGTCTGAAAAGGGCTCCATGGGGCCCTGTAGAATCTTAGTTAAGTTCCCACTCAACTCCCCTTTGTTAGGAAGAGATCTCCAAGCCTTGATAGCTATCTGGTTTATTTGCTCATAAACCTGATTGGGATATCCTATCTGCTGGTTGGCAAATCTCCCCTGCCCAAGCAGCATATCTCTATCCCAGGCTGGATTTCCATCTCTCTGATTAATGGCTGCTTGCTCAGTGGCATACTCAATCAAGAAAGCTTTTCAGTCTAAATATTGCCCTGGACTTAAGCAGGCGCGGGCGAGGCCACTCCAATCACTCGGAGTCATACAATGTCTGCTTAATGCTTCCACTTGAACCATTGTAAAAGAAGCGGTAATACCATAGGTACGAACCGACTCTGCAAGGGATTTTACTACCTTAAAATCAAGCGGTTCCTCGTACCTGTTCCCTTGTGGGTCTTGGTATACCGGATAGGCAAATTGTAATTCTGTTCTTACTTGTGTCCACATCCCCGGGCAGAAAGATCTCCCTATTTTCAGGGACTGAACAGGCTGATCTATCTGAATGGCTTCTGGATATGGAGGGGGAGTTGAAGGCGCCGCGGCAACGGCTTTACTTACACCGACCGCCGCCAACGTGGCTGAAGGCGCCACGGCAACGGTTTCACTTACACCGACTGCCGTCAACGTGTCTTTCTCTTTTACCCTTTTCTTTTCCCTTTTTCTAATAGCAGTCCTCTCCAACTGTTCTATTAGAGCGTGTAGCTCCTCTTCAGAATCCGTGTCCTCTGAGTCTTCAAAATCTCTAAAATCTCTAAGATTGGGATAGAGAGGGACCTTCCTTTTGCTTCCCTTTTTACTGTCTGCCTGCTCAGGTCTTTCCCCTTTGTTACTTTCCTTTTCACTGTCTGCCTGCTCAGATCTTTCCCCTTGCAGCAGTTCCAAGGCTGATTCTCCCTCCTTGATTGCGTTACAGCATCTCTGATCTTCTAAACAACTCCTCACCATCTTCCAAATTGGTCTTACTCCATGCTTTAGAGTACCTTGTTCCCAAGCAAAATCCAAGTCCCTGCCTTATTTGTCCCAGCAGGATACCGTAAGATTCCCGGACACCGCAAACCACGGAGCCACGGAGTCGCATTCATTCAAAAATCTCTCTAGGGTAGACTTCTTAAGTTTCAAATTCCTAGCTAAAAGTAGCTCCTGAAGAGCCAGAAAAATTGGATGTGACTGAGACGATCCCATGATTAAAAATTTACTTTTGGTTTGCAGTTTCCCCACAAAACTTTACCTTTTGTTCGCAACTTCCCGCGAAACTTTACCCTTTGTTCACTATCTCTGCGAAACTTTACCTTTTGTTCGCTATCTCCGCGAAACTTTACCTTTTGTTCGCTATTTCCGTGAAACTTTATTGTCCCAATTTATCCCAGGAACTTACCAGTGCACTGCCCCTGACTGCAGGAGTTCTGAGTCTTTTCTGGGTCCCCGTATGGGCCACCATTTGTCACGTCCCCCTCGACCAGCAAGGACGACGCAACTCGCAAAAGCTCTTCTCAAGCAGTTTATTCAGGTCCCTTGAAAACAGTCTTCCGAATGCCTGGGCAGACCCAACCCACAGGCTAAATACTATATGAACAGCCAATCAAGTAAAGCCACGTGATGCTATCTTAGAGGCCCACGTATGCGGAAGCAAGCCAGATCAGCAGTCTTAGCCAAATATGGACTTGTTTACCACCGAGAGCGCTCACCGTCGGGCTGGTGGAAGGCGGAAACCGGCGCCATCTTTAGGGCACGGCATGTCGCAGCTCTCTACACCCAACTTTTTTTTCAGCTGGCAAACAGCATGCCCCCTACACAAGATGTTTTCCGGTTGACTAAGACTTTCTAAGGAGTCTGTGTATGAAAAGATGTTTTCCAGCTAGCAAAAAGCATGTCCCCAGCACTTGGCAGTATCCCACTGACAAAACATCATGCACTCTCCCATCAAGATGTTTTTCATGTCCTTCTCATGAGTCTGTTCTTCAGTGGTAGACAAAGCACTCCACATCCCATACTTGATCCCAAAAAAAAAAAAAAACACATTCATTCAACACAACTGTTTTTGAAGAAATCAAAACTTCCATCACAAATTTCATTCATCTGTATGTGGACATCCATTTTTCCCAGCACAATTTGTTGAAGATGCCTTTTTGGTTGTTTGGTTTTTTTTTTTGTTGTTGTTGTTTTTAAAGGCAGGATTTGTGTATCCTGGCTGTCCTGGACTCACTTTGTAGATCAGGCTGGCCTTGAACTTACAGAGATTCACCTGCCTCTGCCTCCCATGTGCTGGGATTAAAGGCATGGACCACCATGCCTGGCCATTTCAGACAGCTGTGAACTGCCATATGGTGCTGGGATTTGAACCTGGGTCCTTTGGAAGAACAGCCAGTGCTCTTAACTGCTGGACCATCTCTCCAGCCCAGATGCTTTCTTTTTACAGCCTATGTTTTTGCCATCTTTGTCAAATATTAAGTGGCTGACGCTATGTGTGCTCATGTTTGAGTCTTCAATTTTGTTCCATTGGTACACATGTCTCTTTTTGTGGCAGTACCATATTGTTTTTTTTTAATCACTGTGGCTCTGAAATATATCTTAAGATCTAGAATTGTAATCCCTCCAGCATTGTGCTACACCCCTGTCAGGATTGTTTTGTCTATCTAAGTCTTTTGTGGTTCGATATAAACTTTAGGATAGTTTATTCAATTTATGGGGAAAATGAGATGAAATTTTTGATTGGGATTGCATTGAATCTATAAATAGCTTTTGATAGAATAGTCATTTTCACAAAGTTAACCCTATCAATCCATGATCATGGGGTGTCTTTCCATTTCTAATGTCTTTATCTCTCAGAGGTTTAAGCTTTTCATCATACAGGGCTTTAACTTCCTTGGTTAAGTTTATTCCTAGATATTTTATTTTCTTTCGTGTGTCCATGATCTCTGTATGTTTGAGTTGTTGGTGGATAGAAAGGTTATTGATTGTGTGAGTTGATTCTACATCATACCACATTGCTAATTTTTTAATCCTTTACAGATAAAGGATATCTGGTCAAATTTTGGGGATCTGTAATGTAAAGTGAAGTGTCATATAATTTTTCAAGTAAGGATAGTTTGAGTTCTTCATTCCCTATTTGTAACCCTTTAATTTTCTTCTCTTGTGTTATTGCCCCAATTAGCACTTTGAGGAGTGTTGGAAAGGAGTAGGGATAGTGAGCGTCTTATTCCTGACTTCAATTGGGTTGCTTCAAACTTTTCTTCCATTTAGGATGATGTTGGCTGTGTGTTAGTTTGTAGATAGCTTTTATTATGTTGAGATATGTTCCTTCTAACCCTATGTTCTCTAAGGCTGTTGTCATGAAGGAGTGTTGGATTTTGCCAAAGGCTTTTCGCAAATCTATTATGATGATCATGTGATTTTTTTCTTTAAGTTCTTTTATGTGGTTTATTACATTTATTGACTTGCATATGTTGAACCTTCTCTCCATTTTGAGGACAAAACCAAGTTGGTCATGGTGGGTAATCTTTTTGTTGTATATCTGTATTTTGTTTGCAAGTATTTTATTGAGTATTTTTGGGGGTCTGTGTTCATCAGGGATATTGGCCTGTAGTTTTCTTTTTTGGTTGTGTCTTTACCTGGTTTGGATATTGGCGGTGGACAAGCCTCTTCTGGGAAAGGTGCTCAAGTGTACTGCAGACATCTCTTCTTATGGCAAGGCTTGAGCAGTAGTGTCCCCACATGGTAAGGACTTATAGAGAAATACTTGCAGAATATTCTGGCCTTTCCCAAGGGAATGGTTGGTTCGTTTTTGCCCTGTGCTTGGATTTTTGGCTTTGTTATTGGAAGTTTTTACTTTCACTTTGCTGTGACAGCTGTTTCCCAAGCATCAGAAAAAGAAAGCTCAGACAAGAGCTTTTCTCTGAAGATTGTGGGAACGGAAATCCCCTGTTTGTTAATAATGATGCTTTGGTTGAGTCAACACAAGAGCCTAATCTGGATATATCAGTTAACATTCAGATGTTCTCTCCCCACGGGAATTTGGTTCTGGCAAGAATTTGCCCACATATCTGCTCCAAGGAGCAGCTAGACAATTATCAAAGAGTTAGGAAGGTCTTGCTGGATCATTGGTTCCAAGACTTAGAAGGAGCATTTAGAGGTGAGCCAAGCAAGGATGAGGAACTGTCCTAAATGAGTAATTTTCAAAAAGTCCTGGATGTTAGAGGAATTAGATCACCTCATCAGGATGTGGGGAGATGCTAGGTGACAATAATTAATTCAGAATTTCCGAGGTATGTAGTTCATCATCTCTCTGTACTGTAAGCACAATTGCTGCCAACCATGGTTACCTGGTTATGTACCAGAGTGCTGGGTTAGATATTAACTGACTGCTGAAGCGATGTTTCCATTTTCTTGATATAGTTTATGCTCCGGCAGGAAACTCTGTAGATTTAGAAGAAGGAAGGGAGAAAATACAGTGTGCACATTATCAATAAATGTAGGAAACTCTTAAAAGAGGCTGTAAGTGAAAAAATGAGAGGATGGATGTAAGACCCTTTCAGCTGTGAAAAAAAATAGACGTATAAACACAGGTGGCCTGAGTTGTCTCACTCAGTGACAGAGTGTGTGAACTGCACCTCTTGGTCCAAGTCTTCTTTTCCCAATTCCACACATCCTCTCGGGTTTTGGAGGGGCTGGCTCCTGGCATGGTTTTAGAGTGATATTGTCTTCATAAAAGAAGTTTGGAAGGTGCATCTTCTGTTTCAATTTTTTGAATAGTTTAAGAAAGACTAGGTGTAGATCTTCTTTGAATATTTGGAGATCTTGCAGCTTTGATTCTGGAGGACTGGCTCTTTCACATGCTCCAGCAGTTCATAGATGGGGTAGATGTTGGGATGGGCCAACTCAAAGCCCAGGATCTGGGCCTGGGTGGTAGCTGAATTGGTCAGCCTGACAACTCTCCTTTGCTCATGCCCTTGGGGCTAGCTCTCCCGCACTACCAGGGGTAGCTCTCCAGCACTGCTGGTGTGAGGGGCAGGGACAGCTCTCTTGTTCTCATGCACAGCCAGCTCACCTGTGTCCCCACTACCAGGACCACCTCTGTTGTGTTGCCCAGGTGAGGTGCAGGACTACTCTCCTGAGTGCTGCAGCTGGTATGGGTTGGGGCCAACTCTCCTGTTCTCACCCCCTTGGGCCTGCGTTCCCATGCTGCCCAGGCAAGGGATGGGGCCAGCTCTCCAGCCTGCCACAGGTGGTGAGTGGTTAAATGGAGAGGGAGCATCTCTCTTGTGACCCCACATCACTGCATGGCCAGTAAGAGCCAAGGCCATCTTCTCCTCATTCATGCACTCAGGCCTGTTCACTCACAATCCCCGGCCAGCTCTACTGTGCTGGGTGAGATGCAGGGCCGTTCTCCCTAGTGCTGCAGCTAGCCAGGGGCAGGGCCAGCTCTCTCAAAATGCTTACGGGCTTGCTCTTCTGAATGGTGCAACTTGTGGGGGGTAGGGTCACCTCCGAAGTCAACATGGTCCCAGGTGGCAGCCCAGACCAGGGATGTCTGAATGGGCTTTGTTGGTAACAGACCCCTTGCTGCTGTAGGGCCATGAACCTAGTCATGGCCCTCAGGGGCATGGGCCAGAAACTCAGCATGGCCTCAAGTAGTATCACTACACCTAGCCCTGGTGCATGGCTCAGGCCAGATCCTCTCCTGGACTTTTTTTTTAAGCTGAAAAGCTTTTTATTACTGTTTCATGTTTGTATCTCCTCACTTGTTATGGGTGTGTTTAGGTTTTTGGCTTCTTCTTGGCTTAATTTTAGTGGTTTGGCTGAATTTACAAATTCATCTATTTCTCTTAGATTTTCCAGCTTAATAGAGTATAGGTTTTTTTAAGTATCCCTTATAATAGTCTAAGTTTATTCAGTGTCTCTTGTAATGTTTCCATGTTCATTTCTGAGTCTGTTAATTTGGTTTCTCTCTTTCTTTTAGTTAACTGGTGCAAGGGTCTGTCAATTTTGTTTATCTTCTCAAGGAATCATCTCCTAGATTTGTTGATTTTTGTTTGTTTGTGTGATGTTTTCTTTGTTTCTATTTCATTGCTTTCTTTCTGCTCTTATTTTCATTATTTTTGCCATTGGCTGGTTTTGGGGTTGGCTTATTCTTGTCTTTCTAACTTTTTGAGTTGCATTGGAAGACATTTATTTTCACTCTTTCTGATTTCTAACGTAGGCAATTAGGGCTATAAATTTCTCTCGTAGGAATGCTTTCCATATGTCTCAGAAGTTTTTTTCTGTTGTGTTTTCCTCTTAATTTAGTTTCAAGATTTTTTGTTGATTTCTTCTTTGGCCCATTCATCATTCAGTAATGAGTTGTTTAATCCACAAAATTTTCATATTAACTAGAAAAGTTTTTGCTGTCAGTTTTGTTATATCAGTTTTTATGTAATAATTTCAATCTTTTTGAATTTTTAAAGGTTTGTTTTATATTCCAAGATGTGACCTGTTTTAGTGTGCTGCTGAGTAGCATGCATATTCCTTGGTGATTGGGTGGACTATTCTGTAGATATCTGTTCAGTTCATTTGATGTACAATGTCAATTAATTCTGATTTTTTTTCATGTTTATTTTTGTCCAAATGACCTGTCTGTTGGAGAAAGTGGGATTTTGAAATCATTTACTATCTGTGTTTTTAATTTCAGTAGTAGAATTACTATGAAATTAGGCACCTCTGAGTTTGGCAGGCACACACACACACACACACACACACACACACACACACACACATATATATGATAGAAATGTTTTCCTAGTCAGATATTCCCTTGACTAGAATGAAGTATCTCTTTGTATCTCTTCTGATTAGTTTTAGTTTGAAGTCGATTTTGTCAGATATTCATATAGTGACATCCACTTGCTTCCTGCTCCTATTTGATGGGAGTATGTTTGTTTATCCTTTTTTACTCTGAGACAGTACCTATCTTTAAAACTAGTATTAAGGGGCTGATAGGTTAATATAAGTTAGATTTAGTGAATACCTAA
>CAJQZJ010031975.1:0-10750 GCA_907164525.1 Lophiomys imhausi | reverse complement strand
GAGAACTGGGATGGACACAGTAGATAAAAATCACAATGAGGGCAAAGTAAGGGAACAACTAAGAGAGCCAAGTGTGACCTCTGTTCTCTGTTTTTTTTGTTGTTGTTGTTGTTTTTTGGTTTTGTTTTGTTTTTCCGAGACAGGGTTTCTCTGTGCAGCCCTGGCTGTCCTGGACTCACTCTGTAGACCAGGCTGGCCTTCTCTGTTCTGTTTTTAAGGCAGAACTACAGTGGGAACAGAGACTTCAAAGAGTCCTCTGTACAAAGTCAGGATTGGATCAGGATGTCTGGTGCACATAAACAAACAAACAAACAAAAATTTACACAGAAAAACTCCATAGGAAGGTTAAAGAGCTATTCAGCTAACCTTGAACTTCCAGTAAATTCCTGAGTTTCAGCGCAGATTAGCCTTGATGATGAGACACACGTAAGGAGTGCTCACTGCAGAGTGCTCAACACACGCCTTTTACATTATTTTACTCATCCCTTAGACAACCACTCTGAGGTACTGCTACTGCTCACGTCTACGTGGGGAGACGGGGCCTAGGTTGCTGTGGCTAACGCCAACTGGTTTTCAAATCTAGTCAGGCTGGCTGAAATGACTGTTCTATGTACAAAACACAACGGACAACAACAGCCAAGATAATTTTAAAATCTAAGTGAAGACACAAAGGGAGGGACATGAAGGCAAACGAGGAGACGGAGGACTGTGCTGGAGAGGCTCTGAGGGGTGGCCGGTGACTGCAGCCGTCAGAAGGCTCAGTCAGGGGCTCACCACAAGTTGGGAGCTAACCTGGACTACGGAGTGAGACCCGGTCCCCAAAAGCCAAGCAACAACTAATCAAGGCAGCTGTCAGTAAGCTGCTTGCATTAAAGGCCTTCCAGGTATGCACCACCACTCCCAACAAGAAGTTACAGGAGTAAGAGATAAAGGCCTTCATGAAAAAAATCTCGAAGTAAGTTTATCGGGTCAGTTGGCTAAAACTGAGTGATGACAGTGTTCACGAGCCACATGTCCTCACGGGGCATGTAAGGCGTGCTACTGTAGACTCTGCAGCCACCCTTTATCTACAAAGACCCTAATGGTGAAGCTGATTTTTATGAATAAGGCCCGGAGGTGACAAAACTTAGAATTAGAGCTAACACTGAACTCCTGCCAGTTGATGAGTGAAAATTATTTTTCTCTTTCAGGACCAATATTCATGATGGAAAAATTCCAAAAATGTTAATAATAAAATGCTTCCAAAAAACTACAGACAAAAAAATGTAAATACTCAATTTATAGAGAATAATTTCAAATGAAATCCTGAAAAGCTTGCTTCAAGTTTAATGCCGTATTATTCCATTTAAGTAACAAGTTAGGGTATGTCTACAAACACAGAACTAAGTTTCCGATATTAGCCTTACACCCTCAAAAGATGAACAAACTCCAAAAATAATTTCTGATGAAATCAGTGAATAAAGTAAGCCAGCTTGTCAAAGTAATTTCAGTCTAACCACCTCCTAAGTAAGCGGTCAGCCCTTTATAAACAGTACTGATGTTTTTCCTGCATGCCAAGTGAAAGAAGCCAGACATTGGTTTCTCCACCATAGGACCCCATCTAGGAATTTCTAAAAAGGAAAAACTAATGTGAGAAAACAAATCACTGTTAGCCAGAGATCAGGGATGGAAGGAAGGCACTCACTGCAAAGGGCTGTGGGAAATGTATGTATATTTCTAAGAACACTGATTGGTATAAAATTTGCATTTCTAAGCACACTGACTGGTACAAGGGAAGTGAATCTGCAGGGAGGAGCTGGGGTAAAACCAGCACAGTTCTTACAGTCAGCGTCTGCACTCCAGAGCAATGAAATAATCCACATGCTGAAACTTGAGGACTTCGTTGCCCCAACTCATCCAACCTGGCAGTAAATTCCGAGCAAATAATTCCAAACACTGTCCACCTGGCTTCATGTAATCTTTCAGAACTTCTATCAAAAAAGAAAAAAAAATCAATATTAAGAGAGATTAAACCAGGGAAGAGTAGAGGAGGTGGATATTTTGGTGTTTAAAACAGACAGCAAATCAAGCATGTCATGTTGCTCTGCTAATCACGTCAGAAAGCCAAAGGAGCAAGCACCTGCAGGCTCGGGAGCTACACCATGAAACCTGAACCAGTTCTGATTCACTGCTTTCTGTTTGCAGGTGAGAAATGAGGGCTTTAACATCCACATACTGACTCTCCAGTTTTCCAATACTCTCACACCTCTCTTGAGAACTAATTTACTTTTTTTTTAATGGAATCCATGCATTAAACAACCAAACAAAACCGGGGGCTGGAGAGATGGCTCGGAAGTTAAGAGCACTGGCTGTTCCTCCAAAGGACCCGGGTTCAAATCCCAGCACCACCATGGCAGTTCACAGCTGTCTGTAATTGCCGGGCGTGGTGGTACACACCCTTAATCCCAGCACTTGAGAGGCAGAGGCAGGTGGATCTCTGTGAGTTTAAGGCCAGCCTGGTCTACAAAATGAGTGCAGGACAGCCAGCAATACACCAAGACCCCGTTTCAGAAAAAAAAAAATTATGAGGACAATCTTTTTTAAAATTGAAGATAAACTATAAGTCTAGTTTTATAACGTACTTTAGTGCAAGAATTAAGCAAAGAGTTGTACACAGACAGAGTGTTTGGAAGCAGCAAGGACAGCCCTGAACCTGTAGCCTGGAAGTACTGAGACCATCCCCTGGCCTTCCCAGTAGCTCTTGGCCTAAATTCCACCACACTATTTCAATTAAGGAGTCCGCATCTATATATTCATGACTACTGCACTGAAAAGTCATCTTTCACTGGAGAAAAGATTAGCTAAGTAACTGTGGTCCGCAGTGCCTGAGAGAAGGAAGACTGCAGCAACTTGTTTTAAAAGCCATTCACTTAGAGGACAACCAAATCATTTCAGCCTGATCATGTTCTGGCTGCTTTATACCCAGGAAGGAACTGGATATAAAAATAGTTCCAAGCAGCACACAGTTCACAGTTGCTATGTTAGGCTGGCCTTAGAAGAAGCCTATCAAATTCTAAGAATGACAAACAAGGCTCCCTCAGGTTTTTTTTCCTTGGGAAGTAAGGATCCAGCCAGGGCCCTGTACAAGCTAGACAAACCCTGCACCTCTGACCTGTACTTCCAGCCTGTGGCTTCTTTAGAAATAACTGAAAGATTTGAGAGATAACAACTGTAAAATCTGAAACACAATATAGCAGGGGTGTATCTGGGAGGAGATGGGGAGAAAGAGGAAGTGGATATGATCAAAATACATTATATGAAATTCTCAAGTAACTAATAAAATTATTATACTATTATTAAAAACATTTTGAATTTCAGAATGTTCTTTGTCCAAGAGTAATATTCTTACTTATCAAAAATCTAAGAGAAATTAAAAGCTGTTATTGGCTGCAACTGGACTAACTCAAGCTTAGGCTTCTATTAGTTTCAATATGTTGACATAAAAGACTGTACTTTCATTAAAAAAAGGAATTAAAACTGGACTAGAGACCTAAAGGACAAAGCCTTAAATTCCCCTTCTATTTTCTAGAAGTTAATATGGTCTAAAGTGCAGGGATGTGAGGTTATGGTTTTACTTAGGTTCCTCAGTCTTGTGGCACACAGATGTTCTCTTCCTGATGGGGCTGCGGGATGGATCGGGAACTGACAACACTTGTGCAGCTGTGACCTGGATCTGATGCTTGCTGCTCTGGGAACTCTCTTCTTCCTGTTGGGCTGCTATGTCCAACTTTGATACGGTAAGTTTTTACTTCATCTTATTGCATTTTATTTTGTCACGTTGGTTTGTTATCTCTTGGAGGCCTGTTCTTTTCTGACAAGAAATGGATCCGATGGGAAAGAACTGGGAGGAGTCAGGGAAGAGGAGACTATGATGGGGATGTACTGTATGAGAAAGGGATCTGTTTTCGACAAAAGAAAAACACAAAAACAAGAAGAAATACTTGCTGCTCTTACAGAGGAGCAGGATTTGATTCGTGGCACCCACACGGTGATTCACAACCACCTGACTCTAGTTCCAGGGGATACAGTGCCCTCTTCTGGCCTCTGCAGGCATCTGAGACACGTAAGATGTATAGACAGATGTGCAAACAAAACACCTATACATATGAAAGTTCATTTTATAATTTCTAAATACATTTTATATTTACATTTTAAAATGTTTATAATTTAATTAAAAAGATATATCATGAGGTTTTGAAGCAACAGAGAACAGTTCATGTTTTGAGTACATATAAAACAGTTAATAAGACTCACAGGAAAAACTTGTAAGTACTATGTACAGACCATGTATCATGCAAACCCTAGAGTTATGATCTCACTGCAAAACGCACCACAAGAATTTCTGAATTATTTTCTAATGGCTTCACCTTGTACCTCTCTATAGCTAAAATACGTATACTAAACTGAGATGGACTGAAAACCAAAAAGCACAAATACTTCTGGTATATTACTACATGAACACAGTTTTAAGATTGACTATATCGCCGGGCGGTGGTGGCGCACGCCTTTAATCCCAGCACTCGGGAGGCAGAGGCAGGCGAATCTTTGTGAGTTCAAGGCCAGCCTGGTCTACAAAGTGAGTCCAGGACAGTCAGGGATACACAGAGAAACCCTGTCTCGAAAAAAAAAAAAAAAACCAAAAAAAAAAAAAAAAAAAAAAAAGATTGACTATATCGAGTCATCCAGATTTCCCCATAAATGCAGCTGTGTTGAGATGTTGATTCTAAATGTGTCTGTGCTGCTCCCTCCTGGCAGTACAGCCAGGCTGCACGTCACAGACCAGAACAAGACTAATTTTAAGTCACCATCTTTAGACCAAACTATAAACTCTAAAACAAATGCCTTATAAATTAAACTTTGGTTCATACAAAATAATAAGCAAAATTCAAGTGTACAATAAAAAAATGCAACTGATGTTAAATAAAATGTTTCTTTTCAAGACAGGGTTTCTAAGCCTCCCAAGTGCTGGGATTAAGGGTGTGTGCCAATACACCCAGCCTGTTAAATAAACTTTTTTTTCTCAAAGAAAAGTATAGTTCACTTTCTTCCAGGTCACAAGCTAATGTGTTATTAATATTTATGCAGTCCTAAGTGTGAGGCTTCAGAGGATGCTTCTAAGACAAAGAATGGTCAGACACAAGCTGGGTATGGTGGCACACACCTTTAATCCCAGTACTTGGGAGGCAGAGGCAGACAGATATCTGTGAGTTCAAGGCCAGCCTGGTCTACAAAGTGAGTCCAGGAAAACCAGGGCTACACAGGGAAACCCTGTCTCAGAAAACAAAAACAAAAATAAACAAACAAAAAAAGATGGTCAAACACATATGAATCTTTCTCAAATTAAAGGTATTGTACGGACTCCTTTGTAAAGTTATTCAAGGTCACAGAGATCTCGAGCACTCTCTTGTTTGTGGTGTGTTGTGTGTGTGTGTCTGTTCCACAGGTGTGTGTGGTACAAGTGCAGAGCATATGAACACCGGGGTGCACTTGCCAAGGTCAGAGTGGGCACCCTCCTTCACCAGGCTCTGCCTCCTTCCCTGCTGAAGGGGTCTCTCACTGAACTGGACTGGCTGGCAAGAGAGCTCTCTGTGAAGCGCCTGTCTCTGCCCTATGAGGGTCCCAGGCACATGGAGCCATGCCTGGTTTTCACCTGAACGCTGGGGACTTGAACTCATGCTTGCAGAGCAGGCACTCTTGCCCTCCGAGCCATCTCCCCAGCTCCCTTAAGTTTACTTTCTTATGTTTTCTTTTCCTACTTCATGAATTATATTCTGCAAAAGTAAAAGCGATAAGTGGATCATAGTTTTCTTAAGTGGCAGCTTACAGAAGTTCTGTTGTTTGGTGGTTTTGTTTGTTTTGGATTTGCCTTCATGTTGAAGTGGTAATGATCAAATTAATTAAATATCTTCCTGAAGATGTTATCTAAAAAAAATAAACCTGGAATATCAAATTCAGACTCTCAAGGACTTCCACAACTAAACTCTCACTTGAAAAACTGAGCATTTATAAACTTTTTTTTTTTGGTTTTTTGAGACGAGATTTCTCCGTGTAACAGCCCTGGCTGTCCTGGACTCACTCTGTAGACCAGGCTGGCCTCAAGCTCACAGAGATCTGCCTGCCTCTGCCTCCCAAACACTGGGATTAAAGGCGTGCGCCACCACGCCAGGCTCCATTTATTGACTTTTAAATACACAATAAGCACTCCTTACCACTGCACAGTACTGGGTATAGTTACTCACTCTAGGAATGAGGTGGCAAGGTAAAAGATCCAGGTAACTAGCTGAAGCAACAAAGCCAAGATTCACAGACGTGTGAGCAGATGCCCAAGGCTAACACGATCCCCTGGTCCCTGCTGCTCAGTTACACTGAATGAGGAGTGCAACACCGAGTGTTCCAGCGTGAGGGAACTGCAGCCTCAACAGCTTCCTTCCCCATGTTGCAGAACAGTAGCTTGCCTTCAGAAGAAATAAATTCCTCACTGAGGGGATCCTCAACATCTCCTTTATTATGCTGGGTTCCTGATTTTAGAACAAGCAAGGGATTTGCTGGCTCTGAATCCTAACCCTGAAGGCAAAACAAGGCCCCTCACTGAATTATACCCTCTGAGGCCCTTAACAGGGGTCATCTGCCACAGCCACCACTGGAGGGACAGAGACAGTAGAGGACCCTGAGAAATAGGAACTAACCTGTGCTCCGCTTCATAAACTCTGCCATCAGTTTTCTACAACATGTTAGAGTATTGGAATAAACATCTAATTCACAAGTCTACAGAACATTCAAATACTAAATCCAATCCTTCTTTGAATATTTTCAAAGTTCTAGCAGCTCTGTTTCAGAACATACCAGCAAGAGGTGGCTTATGTGAGTGAAGGACACAGGGCACACTGACGATCAATTTCTGATCTGGAACAGGGGACACTTTTACATCTGTGTTGCTAATTAAAACAGAACAAGATAACAAACTATTACTTAAAGGATAATTTTTTAATTATATGCTACAGTTGCATTGATTTTTTTCCTCTTTCATATAGTAGTTAATTCTATTAATAAATTTAAGGATAGAATCAATAAGTGAAATCAATTTAAAAATTCAAACATTTTTAGAATGTCATTTTTCATATTAACTATAATCTTGATAAAACAAAAGGTAACCCTGTCAATGAGACACTTTGCCCTAGTGGTGCTGCCTTGTAGGCCTCCAGTGTATGAGGAGGCTCTTGGCCCTCATATGACTGCTGAACTGGGGTCGGGGACTGTTATGCAGGGACACTCCACTCCAGAGGAGTGAGATGGAAGGGATGGGGGTAGAGGGTGGGAGGGTGGGACTGGGAGGGGGGAAAAGAGGGCACTGTGATGGAGATGTAACCTGAAGTAATAAATAAACATTTTTTAAATTAAAAAAAGAAACAAAAACAAACAAAAAAAGGTAGCATAAATTTTTAAGTATTATATAACTTATACTTTTCAGCTCTAGGCCATTTTCAGATTTCAAAAGTGTAAAAATTAGTGAAAAATCAATGATCACTGTACTAACTTTAAAAGCCTATATTTATACAATTTTGAAAAATCACTTTTCTTACCCTAATGCTAAAGCAGTTTTTTCTCGAATTCTCCCCAGCACAAGACATTCATAAGGTTTTTTGTGTGGAGAATCCAACGGGAACACGAACTCTCCTGAATTTGTAATCTGAAAGCAAGGAAAGCCATTATTTTTTTACCATCATTATACGGTTTCCAGCAAAAAGAGAAGTTATTAAACCTGCAGGCTAGTATTGTCCAATAAGAAATACTATATGAGCCACAAATGCAAGCCACATATACAATTTTAAATTCTCCTGTAGTATCAGTAGAAAGTTAAAAAAAATGCAAGATAATTAAGTGCATTTAATATAGCATATCTGAAACAGAATTTCCACATGCAATGTTTTAAAAGGGACCATGATAGATGACATTTTTTTCTCCCTACAGTGGTCCTCTGAAGTCCAATACATATCTAACACTCAACAGTACCTCTCTATCTGAAGGGCACAAGCCAGTGTCACAGCAGCTACCACACTGGACTATGTAGCTATAAAGAATGTTTTAAAACTCACATAGCTTGGAGTTTTTAAATATATTTTATTATCATCTCACACATAAACAATCTCTGCTTTTTATGATCACCTGGAAACTAGGCCATCATTAATTCAGCCATCAGTTCAAAGGACATTCACTGGTTACTAGTCAAGTGACTAAGCACTTATAAAGCCTTCTATGGTTAAAATGTCAGAATGTTACAGCCACGATGTAGTAAGGGAAGAAAGTGGAGTGGGTGATGAGGCAGAACAGAGCTGGCGCAGAGGCTGGTTCTTGGCTCTATAAATTCCAGTCTGGCAACTTAGCAGGATCCCATCTCCAAAATAAAATAAACAGAGACTGAGACCACAGAAGGGAGCTATACAAGGTCACACGGGTCCATGGTCATTCTTGGCTACATAGCAAAGTTCAAGGCAGTGTGGATTACAGGAGATCCTGTCTCAAGTGGAAAAACACAGAGAATAAAAGGCTCTTGGTTCCCACATCTTCTCATACTGTCCACAGTAGTCTTCCTATTCTCTGCCCCCTTCCCCATAAACAAGACAAAAAGATGGATAATGCAAAGGGCAATGAGACTGTTGGTGTGTGGAGAAGACAGTCTCCAACTTGTTCCTAGTTCATTAAAGTACAGATATCACACAGGTGGGCACACACACACACACACACACACACACACACACCCACAGGCATGCACACACACATTTTTTAAATGAACTAGAGGTTTTTATAACATTATTCTAATCTCTCCCTGATTTCCTAAGGCCAGCAGTTTGGGGCCCCACTACAGACACAGGATAACCAGACAAATGACTTGAGAACAGGAAGTCAGGTGTCCAGGGACAAAGCATGGACAGTTCTCCTCCGAGCCTGACGGGAGGTGGCAGTGACGTGGACGCACTGAGAATCACTGGCGTCTTCCCGTGAGTGGTGTGTGACCCTGAGGTCACAATGAGCTAACTTCTACACTTACTTTTACCCAGTACCACTCTGCAATGACCTCCACAGACCACGAAGGGTAGAGTTCCTCCTTCACAAAACACAGGTGCTTCTGCCTGTTGGTCACCCAAGTAACGACAAGACAGTCGGCAGCAGCCAGCTTAGGGACAGGCATTTGCTTTATCTGTTGTGGTGATAAACAACTGTACCTAAAAATGAACAAGAAAAATATGAGAAAAGTCTCTCCAAGAAGGAAATATAAGCAGGAAAACCCCACAAATACAAATGTCCTGGAGCTGCGCATGTAGGCTAAACATGGAGTCACACTGACACCTGGTGGACTTGGTCCACACGCACCAATCTTACTCGTTCTCAATGGCCAGGCTGTATGTTTTTGTTTTTTAATTGTTTTCATATGATTTACATTTTGGTGGTTTTCCCACATCCAATACACTTTTTCTCCCACTGAGAATTAAACAAATATTGTGTGGATTCCGTCATCATGTGATTCACAGGAGCTCCATCAGGGTGAGCCTGAAACCAGTCTCAGTAACCCACATGGACACATGGCTTTGAGTAAAGAAGCACCGGCTGTGAGGCCCATGATGCAAACGACAGCTGACTCCAGGGTCACAGGTCCCTGCCCACTGTGAGCCTCAAGTCTGACACACACTACTGACCCCAAGACCACCTACCACCTCCCGAGACCTCACCTTCCCGTTACAGTTTCAAGGCTCAGTCATCTCCACTGGGCTCTCTGCCTGCTCATGCTCTCGTTAACAGGCCCACTGCCTGGTGCCTCCTGGGCGTTCACAGGAAAAAGGAAACTGGTTTGTCTAGAACACACAGTGTGCTCTACAAACACCCAAGCAAATGCAGCTCTTTCTCCAACACTCCATATGCGGCTGGAGATGACAAGTCAGGATTCTAGCGTCCCTATTATTGCTTTTAGGCCATCAACTTTGCCAAAACCTCCCCTGTGGAGACTCGGGTAATGGAGGCTATTGAGAAAAGGCCTCGTTTGCTGAGGAAATGAAAGTAACTTGTGGGAGATATCTAAGGTGCTGGCCGAAAGATGCCAGAGCTGAGTTGAAGCCTGATTGATTGTGGGTATAGTTGATTGGGTGAGCAAGACTTCCATGCTCGTGACCAATGCATGATCACCATGTTACCAGGCTTGTGCTATATGGTGTGATAGGATGACCTTTAATGTGACTGGCTGACGTAGCCTCATGTGGAAACACCCATGTATATAAGCTAGGGGACAAACATTAAAAACGGGAAATGCTTAGACATCACCCCTGTCTCGTTTGTTTGTCTTTGGAGCGAAGGCTGCAGGTTCAGGCTGGCAGCACACTCACCTTTCCCTGAGAACCCCTTGTGTGAAGCCTGCCATGTCGTGGGGGTTGCCACACTCCCCTTCTCTTTGAGAGGCACATTATCCAGCCACACTAGCCCCAAACCTTCCTCACTGAATACATTTTGTCCTCATTCTCAATATTCAGTGTGCTGAAGCTCTGAGATCCCCGTACCTCAACAAAGAAACCCTTGACACAATCCTGGCCAACTTTTCAGGTCCTTTTCCCATTATTTTCCTTGGCAGATAAAGTTATCTCATGCTTTAGTAAAAATAAAAGCCGCCAAGTCTCTTCAACTAGCAGACTACTTCCTCCCTCCTTTACACACTTTATCTACATCA
>CAJQZJ010031969.1:0-19109 GCA_907164525.1 Lophiomys imhausi | reverse complement strand
AAAAAAAAAAAAAAAAAAAAAAAAAAAAAAAAAAAAAAAAAAAAAAATTAAGCAGATAGGAGGAGTGTGAGGGGGAAGAGGATGGGAAGGTGGGACCAATGTGGGGGAGTAGGGAGCGGATTGTGATTGAGCTGTAACTTGAAGAAATAAAAAATGATTAAAAATGAAAATGAAAAAAAAAAGATTAGGACTTAGTTCCTATGGCCCCATCTTCGCAGTTTCCTCAAGCCTTGTTGGTCAATTTGACCCTACATATGCATCTATAAATAATCCTTTCGGTAATTCTTTTTGCTTATTTTTATGAAGATTCTCTTGTATTTTTTTTCTTCCAGGAGCCTTATAAATACAGTTTATCTCTTCAAAAATGAACTCTACAATAAATATCAAAGTGCTGATTTGTAGAGAGGAACATACATTAAATTACACAGTACAGTTAAACTAATCAGAAGCCATTAAGCCCTGAATGTCATAAAAGGAACTCAAAGTGACTTTCAAAACCACAGTAAAACAAAATAAAATAAATATGAAATATATATGCTCCCTTAACTATAAAATTGCAACTTTTTCTTACTCTCTCCTTTCATTCTGCTTTCAAGTGAGTTGGCTCACTCCCTACAGAGAACTACATCCATGACTGGAAAGATGCTGTAGCCACCTGAGCTTTCATGGTCCTTATTCTCAGAAGTAAAACAGCATTACAGAGCATTCAGAAATCCATGATTGACCTGTCTTTACCTGTGTGTGTAGGGCTGTACTAAAGTTTGCTCCAGTGACAAATGAGGACAAACATTGGATAAGAGGATTTTCTTGTATATGGAGTTGGGATCTTTTTGTTATAGGGAAAGGTAGTCTTTTCCTATAATTTAGCAGTATTCATGTGATACTCCTTTACACTTTTTTTTTTTTTACTTGATAGTTCATTTCTTTTCCTTTCTTTCTTTTCATGACAAGGTTTCTCTGTCTAACAGAATAGGCTCTCCTGTAACTTGCTTTGTAGACCAGGCTGTCCTTGAACTCACAGATATCTGCCTGCCTCTGCCTCTGGAGTGGTGGGATTAAAGGTCTGAGCCACCATGCCTGGGTAACTCATTTCCTATAGCACTGAATACTATTAATTACTTAGATGCTCTACAATTTATATATCTATTGCAGGTTTTGTTTGAGTATAAGTTACTAACCTATTTTGGTAATTTCCAAGAAGCTTGTCTGCTATATCATGTAGAAAAGCTGTGTACAATTATAAGAGATTATCAAAGCTGCCTACTTCATTGTATCATTGTGCATTTCCACAAATAATGTCAGTGAATTCATCATGCTTTACATAGTTGCCAGAAATTGGTGTTGTTAGTATTATGATTTTCAGCTATTCTCATAGCTGTGTAGAAGAGTCTCATCATTGTTTTAGCTTCAGCTGTTTATATAATTTGCCTGATATATATTGTGCAACACTTTTTCTTACACTTGCTTTCCATCTATAAAAGAATCTTTTAATAATATCAAGTTTAAAGTCTTCATTTGCCCCATTTTGGATATATGTTGTTTATTTTCTCTTTGCTCAAATGACGTATCAATTCATGCATGTTGCCTACTTTGTTGTCATTAAATAGTTGCTTTACATTTTTCAAAAAAATGGCCATCCAATAAAAAGTTATATACAGATTCAATGCAATTCCTATCAAAATACCACAAAATTCCTTACAGACTTTGAAAGAACAATTATCAACTTCATATGGAAAAGCAAAAAACTCGCAATAGCTAAATCAACCCTGTATAAGAAAAGTACACCATCCCTGATCTCAACATGAACTACAGAGCAATGTTAATAAAAAGCATGATACTGGCATAGAAACAAACCGGTTGATCAATGGAATAGAATCAAAGACTCAGTAATAAACCTACACACCTTTGGTCATTTAATTTTTGACAAAGCCAAAACTGTACTATGGAAAAAGGAAAGCATCTTCAACAAATGGTGCTGGTCTAAGTGAATATCAACATGTAGAATGCAATTAGACCCACATTTATCATCTTGCACAAAACTTAAGTCCAAGTGTATCAAAGACCTAAATATAAAAGCAGACACACTAAATCTAATAGAAGAGAAAGTGTAGAAAAATCGTGTAGTCATTGGCATAGGTGACAACTTCCTGAACAGAACACCAATAGTTCAAGCTTTAAGACCAATAATCAATAAATGGGACCTTATGTAACTGAAAATCTTCTGTAATGCAGAGGACACTGTCATAACAACAAAACAGTGGCCTACAGACTGAGAAAAATTCTTCACCAACCTCATGTCCAACAGAGGGCTAATATCTAAAATTTACAAAGAAATCAAGAAATTAAACACCAAGAAACCAAATAATCCAATCAAAAATGGTATAAAGAGCTAAACTTAGAATTCAAAAAAATGTATATTTTTTGTGAATGAAATGTGTATTTGATTTAAAAAAATCTGTTTGAAGAGTCCTTAAGGAACAACCATTAAATTTGAATTCCTTTTATCACATACAAAACAATAATAGGTAATTTTGTGGAAGGAATTATTTATTTTAATATAAGGCAGATAGCCAGGAATGGTGGAGCATGCCTTTTTTTCCAGCACTCGGGAGGCAGAGGCAGGTGGATCTCTGTGTGTTCAAGGCCAACCTGATCTAAATATTGAGTACAGGACAGCTGGGGTTTTGTTACATAGAGGAACCCTATCTCAAAAAAACAATAAATAAATAAATAAACAAATAAATAAATAAATAAATAAATAAATAAATAGATAAATAAATAGATAAATAAATAAATAAACGAGGCAGATAGGACTGTGTGTATTATTCTCTACTGCATTATTACAAACGTGTGAATTATTCTCTAGTGATTAACCACTGTGGAAATAATCTCATCCTCCTGTACCTTGCCAAAGATAAATCTAATGTGCCACTATGCAAATGTATGAAATTAAATCTCAATTTCAAAACTCTGATATTATGAATTTTTCTCCTTCATTTTCAGCCTACTAATGAAATGATCAGACATGTTTTTTTCTAATAGTTCATTTCTCCCTCTTCCTTTTAGAGTTTGGCAAGGAGTTGAAATACTTGGAAAATGTAACAGATGTTTTACATTCCTTCCCTAGAAAATCTAAAGCTTATCAAAGTGGGAGTATACATTCTCTTTTCCATCAAAAATAAAGTAGTGACACAAGCAGACTGATTATTACAACAGAATTATAAACAATGTCAAGTAAATTTATGCTTCAAATTCAGATCCTTTTGAAAATGAAATATATAGGAATGCACTCCACTTTAAGCATGTAGCTGAAGCTCTTCCTTGGGGTATTAGTACTAGTAGACTAGTATAATTATGTCAAGAAGATTATCTTGAAAGGCTTATGTGCTGGGCTTGCAAAGATTCTTTGGGTCTGTATAGACACCGTATTTCTTGCCTGTAAAATCTTTAGCAAACCCATTAACAAGCAGCTGCTCACATTTTCAACATCTCAGAAAGAAGATATCTTGTATAATGCTAGGTCAAGTTTTGTTCTGCTAGATAAATGTGGAAACTAGTGAATCATATATAGAAGAATGCTAGGGATGCTTTTGATTTGACAGCACATCTGGAGTCCATAAAGATAACCTTGAGCTTCCCTGGTATCTGGGAATAAGATACAGATAGGAGATTTTTCTAACACCAAACTATTGAACAGTAAATGATTGCAATCCTATCTCTTTTTTGATATTTGTTTGCCTGAGCATGTAGTCTGCAGTTGGAATGATGGGAAACTGAAAACAAATGAGATTTGAGTTACTTTTGATTTTATAATGAACATTAGTAATAAGTTCCACAAAAGATAAGGAATTGACAGCCAACAGCAAAATAACAAGTAAATAAGGTTTTATCAAAATATAGTAATGATGAATGCATAAAAATAATGAGAGAGATATACATATAGTTTTTAGTATGTAAATAATTAAAATATAACAAACACTTTAAATTTCATATATATTTTAAGAAAATTGTGACTGAGATCATATGCTTCTTGTTTAATGTTATGTGAATAAAAAGTCTTGGTGAATATTTTGTTTTGGTATTTAAAATTGATGTACCAGAATATCTGATTTTAACTTATCTACGATAATGTGAAACTAAAACACTTTTAAAGACAAAGAGCTTAAGAAGAACACAGAAATTTATTTTATTTATTAGAGAAAATGCTTGACAAGCTGCAGTGTTGCCTAGCTATTATTCTCTGAGGTCTTGCAGGATGGAGGAGCGGGATCACTCTTCCATTACACGTGTGCAGATGTTCATAGTCAATGTCTCCCATTCCTCAGACCTCATTTTATGCTGATATAACATACAGTAGAGATTTATTTTTAGTCCTTTCTGAACACAGAACTTGATGGTTCTTTATTATTTCACCCTTTAACTAGGTGTCGACGTGACATGTGTCTATGCCTAAATCACAGTAACTAAGTGCAGCTGTGTTTTTGGGATTTATGACATATTCTTGTTTTAAGGATCCAAGAGGAGTGGCTGCAAAGTAACTGAGTGGCTTAAGGGAAAAAACATAAAAGAGAGAGCCTGTCTTCTGAAGATAGAAGAAAGAAATAGCCAAATCCTTGGTCAGTGTTTACTCTTGAGCCAATTTGCCACATCACTGATTCCAAGGCTCACCATTCTGCACTGGAAGATAAATAAGAGTGGCTCATCCCAGGGAGACATTAATTATTCTTCTCCCAGAAGTCACTAGCCCTATGTTCTTTGTCTATGGATGGGGCCAACTGAAATTATCCTCCTTCCACATTAACACATTCATTGATATTGTCATTCATCCAGTGTTGTTTATGCAGCACTCTCTTGTGAAAACTGCCTCACCCCAGACATTCTGGTATTCTGGGTCATACAATCCACACCCCCTTCCACAATGTTCTCTGAGCCATAGATGCAGGAACTGTGAAATAATGTTATCCATTTTAGAAAACTGAAATTCAACAAATATTTGTTCATCACATATTTTGACTACTTAAACCCAATTATTGACAGAAAAATTAAAAACTCATTATGTCTTGTAAGTAGTTTGACAATAATAATTTTAGAATTTACATTAAGTTTATAAATAAAAAAGTTTATTTTGACCCAATTGTTTTATTAAATATTTCCTTTCTTTCCTCCCTCACATTTTCTTCTTCCCTTCTTTATTCTTTCTTTAATAATTTTTACTCCACTCACTGTAGATGTGTTTGAGATTTGGCATGAGCCTAAAATTGAGAAATGAAGTTATTGAGCAATTAGTTGTTCTATGTATTATTTTAAGCAACACAATTTACTTTATATATTATTTTAACCTGTAGAATTTTAAGACTCATATATGGTTACTGGTAAAATCCTATGGACGAGCTTGGCTTTGGAAAATATAAAGTAAATTTCTGTTGTCAGCAACTCATATCTCATTATTGTCTGAGATTAGCAGTATTTATGGCTTCCTAAAATAATTTAGCTTTATGTTATATATTTAATAAAATATTAGTAATTGCATTCCAATATTTATCAGAGTGTGTTGATATAACTTTGTGGTATTATTTTACATTATAATAAAAAAGGGAAAGATACAACTTAATTTAATAAATGTTAAGATATGAATATGAGTGTTGTTGGACCCTACTATTCAGGTTGTAGTCTGTCATGTCTGGAAAGCCCTGAACTCAGCAATAAATAATGAACTTAGAGGGGCTCCCTCCTTTGTCTGATCTGGAGAACCCAACCTCTACACTCTCTACCTGAGGTATATCACCCACGAAGTTACAAGTTTAACTTCCTTTCTCTTCAAAAGAGCCCATTCAGAAAGCACCTGGGATTCATGGAATGTTCTTAATCATATCTGAAGTGTAGCCATTGACACAGTTCCCTGCTAACATTCTTACTTCTGCTGCCCAATTAGGTACTGTGCCCTCCTTTTTATGATAAGACCCTGCTGTCAAAGGCAAATGAAGCATTCTTGGCACTGCTCCCTACAGCCAATGATTTACATTCACACTGGAAACCTCCACCCATTCCCCAAATTTTATATAACCTTTGTTCACCCAATAGAATTGATATGCCTTTCTGCAGCTGATCCCAGTTTGTTAATCCATCATACTTATGGCCATCCAAACCCTGTTCCCTATCTTCTGCTATACTCGACTATGTGCACTGTTGACCAATAGTCATGGGGAAACGGAGAGACCCACAGCACACCACAGAATGTCATAGAATTGATGAAAACTGTAATATAAATTAAAAAAAAAAAACAAAGCTGATTTGAGTTAAACACAGTCCTATAACGAAAGTGGTAAATGACCAGACTAACAAAATGAGGATCTAGAATAACTGAGATGTTTTCAAAAGACAAAACTGGTATAACTTTCACAAAATCCAAAATTCTGAATAAATAAATTCTAATTACATATTATACTTTTTGGGGTGATTTATTTTATCTGTATAGACACTATGGTTATAAATATATATGCAAATTATATATATGCAAATTTTGGGTTCTGCCATAGTAAGGTGCTAAACACCTGTAGGATGATTTTCTGATGAAGGTGTAGAGTCAAGCCTTCAGACTGTGCTAGGCTAGTGAATTCTAGATTTATATTTCTAGCCCCAGAACAACTAAGCTCTTCTCAGAGTTGTGCCTTGTGAATTAAGAGTTTGCTTAGAACAGTAACTCAATTATGATTCAGATTTCTTGGCTTCTTTACTTTACCTCATCTTTTATACTGACCATTAAATCTGAGGGTTCTTGCTGCCTAGGCTGTGATTTCTGTTCATTACTTGTATGAAGAATGTCATTATTATGAGCCTAAACCATTTGTTTATAATAAACTAAAATAAAACATGTGAATCTTAAAACTACCTAAAATTATACATATATGAAAGAATCTAAATGGAATAATCAAGTAATGAAGGAAACAAAGCTCCAGATGGACATCTCTTATCACCAAATAAATCCTTTAGTTTTCAGAATGCATTGCCTCTAATCATGTTGTTGGCCAAAGGGAACCCATGAGAATCTCTAAACAACCCAAGTGTAGTGGTTTGCAAGAATATAATCCCCATTGACCCATAGGAAGTGGCACTGTTAGGAGGTATGGCCTTGTTGGAGAAAATGTGTCTTAATCCAAAGCTTGCTGTCTTCAAATTTGGATGTAGAACCTTCTCAGATCCTTCTCCAGCACCATATCTGCATGCTTGCTGCCATGCTTCCTGCTATAACAATGATTGACTAATCCTCTGAAAATGTAAACTGGATCTAATCAAACATTTTCTTTTATAAGATTTCCATGGTCATTGTGACTACACAGAAATAAAACCCTAACTAAGATAGAAGATGGTACCAGGGACTAGGGCATTGTGATATGCTGGATCCTGCTTTTGTTTGGAGGAATGTGGATTTTGGGACTTTGGAATAGAAAAGCAGTAGAATACTTTAAGTGGGGAGTAATGGGAACATGGTATCCTAGTAGGAACATGGGAAACAGTGGTGCTGAGATTTAAACTGTGGGAGCCTTGCTTAAGAGATTTCAGAGAAGAATATGAGTGTGTGGTCTAGAGACTGTTATAATATTTTGGTGATGAATGTGGCTGCTTTCTTCCCTAGACCTGAGGCTAAATTTAAGGTTTTTGGATTAATTATTTTGGCAGAGGATATCTCAAAACAGCTTATATTGACTCTGTCTTACAGTTACTAGTGTTCACAGTATGTAGATCTACAATGACAAAGAGCAAGCTGAACAACAAAAAACACAAAATGCACAGTTCAAGGAGAAAAGGAACACCAGGAAGTGGAATGGAGATAAATCTTTTTTTAAGAAGATAAATAGATTAAAGAATGACTTGTTTTTAAATGGAATGAGGGGAATGTTGACCTCAGGGCAATACCTCATGTAGCTATGCTTCCTATTTATGAAAAGAAATTAAGGAAAAGTTTAAATCCAGCATTCCAGAATCAGAGGCAAGTGCATCTTGACCAAGTTCGGTAGTAAAGAATACCATGAACTAGAAGAAGCTGCTGAAGATGTAAATGAATGATGAGTCCATGTTCTTGCCCCAGCAAGCAATAGAACATGGCAGCTTTGGCCACATCAGTCTCTTTTTACAGTCAAGGATGTAAGAAAGAGGTTATGGACACTATCTCCCTGACTAAGGAGAGAGGCCAGGCATGTGTCAGGAGTATGCCTGCATGGAGGCCTTGAAGGGCCATTATGTGAAATTGAAACTTGGATTGCCTTAGAGAACCCAAAATGTTGGAGATCCCAGAGTCATGGAATACCTCCAAAGGAGAGTTCCTAACAGGGAATGGAACCAGATGTTGGAGATATCAGAATTGTGGGAAACATGCCAAGGAGAGTTCCTAACAGGGAATGGAACCAGATGTTGGAGATATCAGAATTGTGGGAAACATGCCAAGGAGAGTTCCTAACAGAGAGTGTAAACATGTTCAATGAAAGAAGTGTGTTACAGTCAACAAACTTAAAAAGAGTTGTTGGAGATCTGAAGAACACTTTGACATCAGACATGGAGATGCTGAGTTTGCCCAGCTTCTTTTCGGTATTGCTTTGGTACAGTACTTCCTCACTATGTTCCATTTCTTCCTACTTAGAATGGTAATGCATATTCTCTGCCATAATATATTAGAAGTGTGTAATCTGCTTTTTCATTTTGGTTTTACAGGTGTTTTCAATTAAGAGATTACATAAGTCTCAGAAGAACATTAGGCTTTTATAGGGTTGAGGCTGTTATAGAACATGGGGAGTTTTAAAATTGAACTTAATGAATTTCTGCATTATGATATGGGTATAGGCCTCCAAGGACCAGAGAGTAGAATATGATGGGTAGAAAGAAAATATTTCCTATAGGCTTATGGGGAATAGCACTATTAGAAGGCATGGCCTTGTTGGAGTAGGTATGGAATTTCTGGAGTAAATGTACCTCAGTTATCTGCCTGTTGCCTGTGGATCCAGATGTAGGACTATTAGTTCCTTCTCCAGCACCATGTCTGCTTGTACCTTGCCATGCTCCCTAACATAACAATTAAAGACTAAACCTCTGAAAATGTAAGCCAGAACTAGAATTTAACATTGCATTTTAAAGAAATACATACGCACAATACTTTAGCATGTTGTAACAAAATATAATCTTAAATCTGTATCAATATCCAAAGATTTATACCAATTTAAAGTTTTTGGCTTATTAATAATTTTTGGTCTAAAGGTATATTCAACAATCTACCCTTTTACTTATCATTACGATAACCAACCCCTTTAAAATTATAACCAGCATCTATCAACCAAAGAATGACAAAAACCATCCATGCCCCTCTTGGGAATAGTTTTCTTAAATGGTGTCCTGCTGATTTGGGATGTCTTCTTTCTTTTTAGAAACCTGAGAAAATTGGAATATTGTCCAGTGTTAAGAAAGTTAGCCATAACTTTTGCTTTCCAGTCTCTGTATGCTGAGAAAGTTCAGAGCTTAACTGGAGCTTTACTGGAAAAGTCTGTGATGCTGGATGATCTACATAGTTATTTTGAAATTGTCCTTGATGCAGATTTTTGAGGAAACTTTTGTTGAGGTCATCTGCAAGGTAGAATCACCTGGGGCACTTGTATTATCTTTTTCAGCATCTGGTCCTCCAGCTCTGTACACACATAAACATTCAACGCTATTACACATTTCTGCATTAATATATGTAGGGATGTGTACTGAGCACAATTTAGTTAAAGATGATTCTCTGCTCTCTGTTTGAGCAGGTAAGGTATTGTTTTTCTATATAAGTTAGTTTGGACTGTATAGCTAAACTGTAACATGAATTTTTATGTATGCCATTTGAAAGAATGCAATGATAACTCCTGAGGATTTTGTAGCCAAAGATATATTGGCCATGCGTAGGCTGACATCCTAGCTGGAGACATTGCCATGTCTCAGTCAGTCTCAGAGCTGTTCCCATGTGGAAGGAACAGCAAATTATGCTACCTGTCTTGTTTGGTCTTGATTTCTTTCCTTCTGTTTGCAGGCAAGATCTTCAAGAGGTCTTCCCCTGTCATATCTGATATTTATCAAATTGGACAGAATACATAGCTTTTTGTTTCCTGTTGAGACAAGAGCAAATTCTTCTCCACAAAATACATTTCCAGTCTTCCATTTTGGAATTAGGACATTTACATGCTGATCTAACTTGGTAGTACTTTCTGAACTCCAGTGTGTCTTAGCAAGTGTGTTACCCATCTCATTTAAAACATTTTAAATCAAGAAATCATTATCCAATCTATTTTGGGGACTTATCATATTCCCCTTATGTTTTATGACCACCTCTTGTAAATTATTGTTAGATCTTTTCATAATTGTTTGACCAATAGGATTATCTAAAACAGGGTTCTTCTCAGAATATCTAAAAAAATGTTGTGTTTCAAAGGATATACATGCTAAGCACCATCAGCCCCAATGTGTGAAGGAATCTCCAAGATAGTAACCACATCTAACACATATGTAACCTTAGAATCTTGCTTTCCCAGAATTGAAGGTAAAAGCCCAGTGCAATTCTGAATATGAACCTATGGCATGATGCATACAATTCAGTTCTCCAAACTCTGCTAAATAGATAACACAAGACAATGTATGACCTTGCTCCAAAGTGACACTAAACAGGACCTGCATTTCTATTTTATCATATAGACCTTCATCCAGTGATTAAACCTTGACAACACACACACACACACACACACACACACACACACACACACACACACATACACACACAACATTTAGTCTTATCATGTTATTCTACAGCTGAAGACTTTCTATCCAGCATCTCAATGGGCTGGCATTCTACAATTTCTTCAAGCATTTGTCAATTTTTCTCATCTAGAACTACCTCTTTTGGTGTTATTATAAGTTCCATGTTGAAATTCTATAAAGTTTTTCTATTTTGATTAAAAGATTCCTTCAACATCAGTTCTATGCCCTTTCATTTAATATTTAATTTCTCAGCCTCTTGTTTGTCCAAGTCTGTCTTATTCTGATCTCTCCCAAAGAGCATATGCAAGACCATAATCATCACTAAAAGAATTATTTGTATGTTAAGAGACACAAACTCAAATGGAATCCAAGCACTGTGTCATTGTATTTTCCATCTTTTTTTTTTTAAGCAGAAAATAATCTTCTTTAATCTCGAAACCTCTCCTTAAGGACTTCACTTTCTTACACCCAGGTTTCCTTCTATACTTTACCATTTTAGATGCTTGAGGCTTCTCAGTTTACCTCTGGCTCCTTCTTTCAAGAAAGACTTTTTTGCCTCCCTCAAGGGATCTTCTAGCCTCTAGGAACCTCTTCTCAAAGAGGTCCAGCTTCTTACCTTAATTAGAAAAGTCTGGTATTGTTTTTCTCTTTGAGGATTCAGCACTAAAAAAACTACCCTGCTTAAGTTTAGACTTTACATAAATTCTTGCTAGATTTGTGTAAGTTTTGGCACACTTGATATGCCAAAATATTAATGTAACTTTATATAATTGTGTTTGTTTCACACTTCTGCCTATGACTGAACCCCCTTGCTCCTCTAACTCCTCCTCCCCAGGAGGGAGGAAGTCCAGACTATTTCTCTCACCTGCTCAGTGATTGATTGTAAACTTCTTTATTGGCATAACAGGGACAATTGCAGTGCAGCGTTTGTACAGCATTAAGATAGGAGAGTCTCAGAGAAAGAATTGCAATCAGATATGGGGCCACAGAAATGAGCATCTGAATTACACAATAACCTTATGCATACACGCCCCCTTTTTCTTGTTTTTTGAGACAGGGTCTAACTATGTAGCCTTGGCTGGTCCATACTCGCTATGTAGATAAGGTTGGCTTTGAAATTTCTGAGATCTATCTGTCTTTGCCACAAGTGCTGGAATTGAAGACATGCTTCACTATGACAGCTTGAATATAAGTTCTTATTGGTGGTTGTGATCAGACATGAGAAATGTGCACTTTTCTGAAAGCAAGTGTCCTTTAGTAACTATAGTGAACACTCATGAGTGTTGGGGCCAGTAGGAATTCTGATTTATATAGGTTTTTTTCAACATATATGAAATATGTAGGTGGCAAGATGACTGCGACCAGTATGGACACAGTTTGAGTGAAGATAAAACCATAAAAACACCATGGAGCTGTTCTTGCTCTGATCAGCAGCCAAGGGATGCAGACTCATCTGACCTCACCCAGTAAAGCCTGGAACAGTCCAAGTCCCTGAGCTAGGCTTCTGGGCACTCGGAGAAACAGACATGGGAGGAGAAGCTCTATCTACACATTGGAATAGAAGAGGTCATGGGTCAAAGTGCATCAGGACCCCAGCTAGCTGCTACAATCCCTAAGCAGAGGTACTCCACAGCTTCCTGAGCCCCCAGCTTCTACGCAATTATTCCTGCACCCAAAGAAAGGACCAGAAGAGCTATGGGAATGGTAATATCATGGTGGTTCATCCTGAGGTCTCTAAAATGGCAGCAGATGGCTGGCCAGTAGGTGATTGGGTTTCATATGAACTGTCCTGAGTCATAGCATTATAAAAGTGTCATGGACTCCTTGTCAGATCCCTCCTGCAGGGAATGTAATTGTGCCTGGGATTCTCAGCAAACCACAAGGGAAGAACACAACCACAAACATAAACTGACAGTCATCCTTCTGATTCAAGAAGGCTATCATGGGACACAGTGCCTTTGGCTGAAGGGTAATGGACACCCTATCAGAACCCCACTGAAAGCATGCTGTGCTCTAGGGACAGGCAACCATTCTGAAGTGTAAAGAGTTCCCGCCCTGGAGCAGTGAAGCAGCTGAAACCATTGGTTGCTGCCCAAGTGCTTTAGAGACAGAGATTTTCAGAGAAACACAGGAGTGGATCACTATCGCAGATCTGACACCCAGGCTGCATGAGAACTCTCAGACTTCCTACTGGTTCTGGAAGACTACCCTGAGACAAAGTTCTTCTGACTGAGAAACACATACTGTGACTGTGATTCACAGGGATCTGCAGAGGTAGACCATGGTCACAGACTTGTCACCCAGGATACAGGGGAGCAATAAGATGGCCCACCTGCACTAGCACACTGCCCTGAGACACAATGCTTCTGGCTGAGAAGTACAAGCTGTTTCTATGACTCTCAGGGAAATGGGGGGGGGAGGTCACTCACAGATGTGTCACTCAGGCTGTGTCCATGGCCAGATGTCTCACCAGCTCTAGTAGACTGCCATGGGGCTTCTGGATGAGAAGTGCAAACTGCATCTGTGATTCCCAGAGAACTTCAAGGATGTACTCCATCCACAGACTCGTCACCCAGAATACAGAAACAGTAAGACATCCTGCTGAAACTAGCAGGCTGCCTTGGGACACAGTGTTTCGGGCTCAGAAACACAAACTTCTTTTGTGACAGCCAAAAACAAATGAGGAATCTAAAACATTCCTCACTGATAACATCTAAGAAATCAAGGACTGAATTAAAAGATGGAAATTAAGAATTATAGGAATAGATGAAAGATAAGGGATCTATAGGGGTAGGCACAACCCACAGATGTGACACCCAGGCTGTGGGTATAGCCAGACACCTCATCAGCTCTAGCCTACAGTCTGTGGCCTGCTGACCCCAGCTGACCTCACTAGGTGGACCAGCCAGATTTCAGGATCCTGCAGAAGGTAATAACACATCCCACCTCAATACCTGACCTGACTACCCAACTGGGACACTGCAGGAAGGGGAGAGCTGGGGATGGTTCACTGTAATCCTGCCTCCAATATAGGGTCTTATCCATTTTGTGTAGAGGACAGGTCACTAAGGACATAGAGCCACTACACCAAAGTTCTTTCCTTGGTACCAAGTCCAGAGAACACCAGGAACAATCAGCTAAGGACAAAATAACACCAGCAAAAGAACAAAACCAACAAAAGTCAGAGAAATATGACTCCAACAAAACTCAACCATACTAATACAGTAGGCCTTTGTTAATAATTCCACCATAGATGAAACACAAGAAAATGATGACAAATCTATATTTATGATAGAGGTCTTAAAAGAAGAAATAAATCCATTAAAGAATTTAAAGAAATCACAAGGGAACAGATTAAACCAATGCAGAAATCCATTAAAGATATCCAGGAAAGTTCAATCCAACAGAAGAAAGTAATGCAAAATTCCATTAATGACATCCAGGAAAACTCAAACAAGAAAAAGATAGATATAAAGACATTAAAGAAACACAAGCAAGGACAATCAAGCAGGAGAAGGAAATGAATAAAATGGTTTAAAACCTGAAAATGGAAATGAAATCCATAAAGAAAACACAGACAGAAATAATCCTGGAAGTGGAAAACTTAGGAAAGAGAACAGGAACTACAGACATGAGTATCACCAATAGGATACAAGAGATGCAAGACAGAATCTCAGGTTTGGAAGACAAGATTGAAGAAATCAGAACAATAGCCAAAAACAAATGAGGAATCTAAAAAAAAAAAACCTCAACAATAACATCTAAGAAATCAAGGACTCAATTAAAAGATGGAACTTAAGAATTATAGGAATAGATGAAAGATAAGACTCCCGACCCCAAGGACCAGTAAACATTTTCCACAAATTCATAGAAGAAAATTTCCCAAACCTAAAGAAAGAGAAGCCTCTAAACATCCAAGAGGCATACAAAACACCAAATAGATTGACCAGAAAAGAAATTTTGCCTGCCACATAATAATTGAAACTCCAAATGTTCAGAATAAAGAAAGAATATTACAAGCTGTAAGAGAAAAGGACCAACTGACATATAATGGCAGACCCATCAGAATCACAACTTATTTCTTCTCAAACTTTAAAACTCTGAAGGGCAGGGACACATGTCCTACAAGCCCTAAGAGACCACAGGTGCCATCTCAGACTATTATACACAGAAAAACTTTCAATCACTAGAGATGGAGAAAAACAAAATATTCCATGACAAATTCAAATTTAAACAGTATCTATCAACAAATACAGGTCTACAAAAGATCCTAGAAGGAAAACTCCAACCCAGCACTGGGGAACAAGAAGGTTGCTGGAGAGAAGCCAGGAGTAAACAAGAAGGGTATGCCATGGGGTAGACTAAAGAAGATCCTTCCATGTGGCCTGGAACATCAAGTTAGCATAGAGAATAATAGTCCAAAGGGATGTATGTATATATGGGGTCATATTTGGGTTATAGAATTATGAGCTAGCTTAGATGGGCTAGGATTGCACAACCCAGGCCTAGGCTTGTTAAGATCCACATGGTGTCTGTTTGTATTCATTTATATTTCACCAACAAACATAAACTGTACCTCAGAGTGAAGGGCTAGAATAAGATCTTCAAAGAAAATGGTCACAAGAAGCAAGCTGGGGTAGGCATGCTAATATCAAATAAAATAGACTTTCAACTAAAATTAGTCAAAAAAGATAGGGAATGACACTACCTACTCATCAAAGGAAAAATTCAACAAGATGACATATCAATTCTGGACATGTATGCCTCAAATACAAGGACATCCACATTTGTAAAAGAAACATTGCTAAAATTTAAACCACATGTTGATCCCCACACATTAAGAGTTGGAGACTTAAACACCCCACTCTTACCAACAGACAAGTCATCAAGACAGAAACAAAACAGAGAAATAATGAAACTAACAGAGATCATGAACCAAATGTAACTAACAGATACCTACAGAATGTTTCACTCAAATAACAAAGAATAGACCATCTTTTCAGCATCTCATAGAACCTTCTCCAGAATTGACCGTGTAGTAGGCCACAAAACAAGCCTTAACCAATACAAAAATTTGAAGTAATCCCTTATATTTTATGAGACAACCATGGATTAAAGATGGACATCATGAACAACAGAAATAACAAAAAGCCTATACATTCATGGAAACTGAACAATACTCTACTAAATGACCACTGGGTCAGGAAACAAATAAAGAAGGAAATCAAAGACTTCCTAAAATTCAACAAAAATGAAGGCACAACATACCAAACTCATGGGATACAATAAAAGAAGTTAAGAGGAAAGTTCATTGCACTAAGGGCCTCAAAAAGTAATTGGAGACACCTCATACTAGCAACTTCAAAGCACAACTGAAAGCTCTAGAAGAAGAAGAAGAAGAAGAAGAAGAAGAAGAAGAAGAAGAAGAAGAAGAAGAAGAAGCAAATACCCCAAAGAGAAGCAAGACAGCAGGAAATCATCAAACTCAGGGCTCAAATCAATAACTTAGAAAGAAAGAGAACTATCCAAAGAATTGATGATACCAAGAGCTGGTTCTTTGAGAAAGTCAACTGTAGGCAGAACAAGTCTTACCACTGAGCAGGAACAAAGCCTGCTGCTAAATAGTGCATGCATGGCTGGGCTTCCACATGGAGCTGATTGAGATATGCCTGGGCATGCCTGGACTTGCCTGGTCTGAGACCTGCTGGGACCTGCATGGAGACTGATGATGCCACAACCTGGTAATGCGACATGAGTCAATGAGGAAGAGCCACAGCAGCCTGCAGTTTGGTAGCCAATGGAACTCTGGGTATAAAGGTGGAATTCTCTTCCTGAAATAAACAGATCTGCTTTTGTCACTTACCAGAACCCCAGAGACTGGGTCATTGACTCTGCTCCAGCTCATCACTGCCCCCAAGGGTCCTGGGCATAGGTCCCAGCAACAGTCAACAAAATAGACAAACCCTTACCTCAACTAACTAAAGGTCAGAGGGAAAATATCCAAATCAACAAAATCAGAATTGAAAACAGTGAAATAACTACAGACAGTGAGGAAAATCAAAGAATCATTAGATCTTACTTCAAAAACCTTTACTCTACAAATTGAAATATCTAAGTGAAATGGACAGTTTCCTTTATAGATTCAACATGCCAATGTTAAATGCTAAATCAAGACCAGGGAAAAAATTAAATAGTCCTATAACCCCTAAGGAGATAGGGAGATAGAAACAGTCATTAAAAGCCTCCCAACCAAAAAAAAAAAAAAAAAAAGGCCAGGACCAGATTGTATCAGTATAAAATTTTAGTTGACCTTCAAAGAAGAGCTAATACCAATCTCCTCAAACTTTTCCACAAATTTGAAGCAGAAGGAATACTGCCAAACTCATTCTGTGAGACCACAGTCACCCTGATACCTAAATCCCACAAAGACCCAACAAAGAAAGAGAATGTCAGACCAACTTCCCTCATGAAAATAGACACAAAAATACTCAATAAAATAATTACAAACTGAATCCAAGAATACACAAAAAGTATCATACACCATGATCAAGTGGGCTTCATCCTAGGGATTCAGGGGTAATCAACATATGAAAATCCATCAACATAATTCACATTATAAACAAGCTGAAAAAAAAAAAGAAGAAACACATGACCATCTCACTAGATGCTGAAAAACCATTTGACAAAATCCTACACACCTTCATGTTAAGTCTTGGAGAGATCTGACATATAAGTACTATACTTAAATATAGTAAGGGAAATATACAGGCAAGTAGTCAATATCAAATTAAATGAAGTGAAATTTAAAACATTTCCCCTAAAATCAGGGACAAGACATGGCTGCCAACTCTCTTTATATCTCTTCAACATAGTAGTGGAAGTTTTAGCAGGGGAATAAGACAACTAAAGGAAATCAAGGGGATACAAATTGGAAACCAAGAAGTCAAAGTATCCCTATTCACAGATGATATGATAGTATACATAAGTGACACCAATAATTCCACCAAAGAACTCCTATACCTGAAAAACACGGATGAAAGCAATGTATCTGAAATGTATCTAAAAAAGTAATTCAAAAAAATCAGTAGCCCTTCTTTACACAAAAGATAAATCGGTTGAGAAAGAAATTAACGAAACAGCACACTTCACAACAGCCACAAATAATATAAAATACCTGGGGGTAACTCTAACCAAGCAAGTGAAAGACCTGTATGACAAGAACATCAAGTCTTTGAAGAAAGAAATTGAAGAGGACACCAGAAGTTGGAAGGATCTCCCATGCTTGTGAATAGGTAGGATCAACATAATAAAAATGACCATCCTACCAAAAGCCATATACATATTCAATGCAATTCCTATCAAAATACCAACACAATTCTTTGCAGACCTTGAAAGAACAATTCTCAAATTCATATGGAAAAGCAAAAATCTCAGAATAGTTTAATCAACCCTGAACAATAAAAGAACATCTGGAAGTATCTTCATCCTTGATCTCATGCTCTATGACAGAGCAATAGTAATAAAAACAGTATGGTACTGGCATAGAAACAGGCAAGTTGATCAATGGGATCAAATCAAAGATCCAGAAATTAACCAACACACCTATGGTCACTTAAGTTTTGACAAAGAAGCCAAGACAGCACAATGGAAAAGGAAAGCATCTTCAGCAAATGGTGATGGTCTAACTGGTTGCAACATGTAGAAGAATGCAGTTAGACCCATATTTATCACATTGCACAAAACTTGAGTCCAAGTTTATCAAAGACTGAAATATGAAAGCAGACATACTAAATCTAATAGAAGGGAAAGTGTAGAAAAATCTCGAACTCATTGACACAGGTGACAACTTCCTGAACAGAACACCAATAGCTCAGGTTTTAAGACAAACAAACAATAAATGGGACCTTATGAAACTGAAAATCTTCTGCAAGGCAAAGGACACTGTCATTAGAACAAAACAGTGGCCTACAGAATGGGAAAAGTTCTTCACTAACCCCAAGTCTGACAGAAGGCCAATATCCAAAATTTACAAAGAACCCAAGAAACTGAACACAAAGAAATCAAATAATCCAATCAATAATGTAGGGGTTAGATAAATTAGATTTAGAAAATATATAGGAGTTTCTGATACTGTCTCTTAATTCGGGGCCTGAAGAGCATTATCAGCATGAAGTCAGCAAAAACAGGAAAGACTTAATAGACTGAAAAACAAGTTTGAAGTAAGTAAAAACAGGAAAGACTTAATGGACTTGAAGAAACAAAGTATCTGGCCTGACATTGTTTTCAGCTGCTAAGTGGGCGGAGCCCAAATTAAGCTGAAACAGAGTTCCTCCTATTTAAGG
>CAJQZJ010031964.1:0-10742 GCA_907164525.1 Lophiomys imhausi | reverse complement strand
AATAAATAAAAATACTCTCAGTAGATACCTAAATTAATGAAAAGTACTAAATATATGTTATATTTCTTCAAATAATACATACTTAGTAAATAATTTAATTTATAAGCCAGGCACAGACAGAAGTTTCACCAGAATAAATCAGAGACATTTTAGCAATGTGTTATAATAAAAATATGTGACTGCACTCTTTTGATAATTCTGAACTGTTCTGTTTATCTGAAATGCTAGAGGGCATACAGGGAAAGATGTAGTATGGTGAAGGATGGGGACACTGTTGTTGCATTATATATATGCATCACATTTCTTGAGCATATGCTTGATGATAACTGGTAGTCCATCTAACAACCTATATGGACTAAGTATATAACTTTATTTTATTTGTTATGTTTTCAAAAATCAAGCTAATTTGAGTGTGGTAACATATCAGTGCTTATATCTCATTGTTGAAGATGCTGAGGCTGAAACATTTCTATTAGTTCACAGCTAGCCTAGGCTACAGCATAAGACTATCTCAGAAGATAAATAAATTCATATGCAATAAGTAAGTAGATAACTAAGACAAGTAAATAAATCTGATGTACTAGCCCAATGCAAAGAGTACTTAAAAACATCATAGCATGCCTCTATAAATGCACAGTATCTTGTAGACCAGTGCAACAATAGGGTTTGTCACACACACACGCACACATACACACATGCACACACACACAGACACATACACACACAGTAAACATCAGAGTGTGCTGACAATAGATTATGTTGCATGGAAGCATCAGGGAGGTACAGAAATAGGAGCCAATTACAGGATTATTGCCTTCTATTGACCAAAAGGACAGTGTTTATCTTGAGACTGAAGAGATCATGGAGGGTGCTGGGAGGATCCAATGCAGTGTAAGGGATGAGCATTGGTCACTGCCATCAGCAAAGGTGCCATAAAGAGACAGAGAGGACTGAGAAATACTCAGCACAGAGATGGGCCTGCCCTTAGTCCACCAGGGCACTCTGGTAAGAATTTCAGTATCACACATCACCCCACCTCTTTCTCACTGGCACAAAGTATTTATAAGATCAGAATATCTGGGTAGGACAGAACCAGAAGTATTTGCCCTGACATTAACTCTAGGAGCTATTTTTAAATCCTTATGAATTCTATAAGGAGAAGAAAACAAATCAGACTTGGGTTTCTTAACATTTCTGCATTGAGAAACAAAATACATAATAGTGTGATAGAAACATTGTTATGTAGAAATTACTTAATAGGTTTTTGGTGTCTATATCTTTATAATAACTTCTCAGATAGATGCCATTCACTTCATTTTAGAGATGATAAAATGTGTTCAGAATGGCCACAAATCAAAAGGATGAAGAATTTGTAGCTCTACCAGTGAAATATTTTCATTAATAACTCACTACTTCCTTCTCTTCCATCTCCATCCCTATCATCGTCTCACAAGTAACAAAAGCACGGACCTCATGGACCATCTTCACAGACTTTGTTACATGTAACCTGCTGAAAATGATGGTCGGTAGAGGAAGGATGCCTGTACCTCTCAGCTTTTGAGTTACATTGTTGTATCCATGAGTCATATTCCAGTGTCCTTTAGCTCTAGCAATAAAATCAATTCTAATAAACAAATTGACACAGTCTTTTGGGATTATTTGTCACTGTACAGCATTGAGATGCACACACTTCTTTTTCTTGAGGCAGAGAAAAGTTAGGTTTTATTTGTTTGTTGTTTTACCTTGTTTCATTCATTCATGAAACTCATAGGATTACAACTGCTTTATTTACATTCTGGAGGCTTAGTGCTTCAGATATTGATATACTACAAATAAATCCCATTATAAATACATTTGAGAAGCTGAGTTTCAAGTAAAAACTGGCTTAGTATCCAGAGGAATGAATTACATAATAATTCTTTCTGCTTTTTTTCACTTTATCCCTGTGTATTTTGTCTGGACCTTGTGTACAAAGGTTAGACTTGGTCACAATTGTATATGTCTTCCTATTAAGATTAATTCACGCTAACGTGTTCTCCGGTTTCTTCCATTTCTTTATGACCTTTGTTTCTCATTAACATTCTTGTTCATGGGCAAATATTCCAATGTGTTTTCATTTGTAAAGTGCCAGTCTATTTGTTTTATTCAGCTACCTTTTTGCTAATATATATACATATAATATGTGTGTGGTTGTGTCTATGTGTTGTGATATAGGTGTGAGTCAGAAGATAACTTTGTGGAATTGGTTCACTCCTTTCATTTTTACATGGGTTTGGTGGACAAACTCAGGTCATTATATTTGCATCCTCAGGAGACAAGTTCCTTTACCTGCTGAGTCAGCTCAATGGTCAGCCCTATTCTGATTTACACACACACACACACACACACACACACACACACACACACACACACACCTACTTTTATATTATACCTTAATTTAGGTTGGTATGTCATACTAACTTATGTACAATTTAAATTTGGGGGGGTAATTGGGTGGTTTTTTTTTTTTTAATGTTTACCCTTTTTTACTTCTTTCCTAGATAATAACCTCTGGAAAATGTATAATTGGCAACGGATTTTAATCCTGTCTATAGGCTAGCTCTTTTTTGAATGGTGACCTCTTTGCTATTCAGATTTTTTTTTTTTTTAGTTTTATATTGTACCACTTGTCAATTATGGATCTTGATCAGAAAATCCTTTCCTCTTTCAATAAGTTCAAGTGTCTTCTCTACTTTCTCCTTTTTTAGATTCAGGATGGCAGGTTTTATGTTGCCATCCTAGATCTATTTGGAGTTGAGTTTTGTGCAGAATGAGAAATAGGGCTCTAGCTTAAATTTTCTAGAAGATTTATCCAGTTTCTAGGACCTACTGTTGAAGTGCTATCTTTTCTTCTCTAGTACATATTTTTGGATTATTTATCTAAATTTATTTCTCTTTATTGTGTGGGCTCTCTTCAATTCTATTTCATTGATCCATTTTCAAGTACAATTATGCTTTATTATTATTATTATTACAGCTCTCTAGAGTAATTTAAAATGAGGGATGGTGAAACCTCTAACAGTTTTTTTTTTTTTTTTAGGTGTGTTTCACTACACTGAGTTTTCTCTGACTCCAAATGAAATTTAAGGCTGTTTTTCAAAATCTGTGAATTTCTTTAGACTATTGATGGGGATTCTATGGAACTTGTAAATGGCTTTTAGTAGGACAAACATTTTTAGAATATGAATCCCACCAATCCATAAACATGTGAGGTCTTTCCATCCTCTGATATCTTTCTAAATTTCTTTCTTCAATCTCTTAAAGGCTTTAGCAGTTTAGCTTTTTATGCCATTAGATTTATTCTAAGATATTTTTGATACTATTATGAATAGTATCACTCTCCTAAATCATTTTTGGTATGTGTGTCATTTGTATATAAAAAGAGTACTAATATTTCGTGAATCCTATAATCCTGCCACTTTAATGAATGTATTTATCAGCTCTAGTTTCTGATGAGGTCTTTAAGGTTTTTATGTATAAAACCATCTACAAATAGGAATAATTTTATTTTTTCTTTCCTATTTGTATTCCTTTAAGACTTTCATTTTTTCTTACTTCTCTATTTAAGACATCAAGCACTATGAGAAATGAGAGGGCCATCCTTGTCTTTAATGGAAGTGCTTTGGGTTTTTGTCCATTTAGGATAATGTTGGCTAATGGATTGCTGTATATTTCCCTTTTTTATTTTGAGATATGTCCCCTTGTATTCATGTATTCTCTAGGATTTTTATAGTGAAGATATTTTGGATTTTGATAGAAGTCTTTTTTTTTTCATCTAATGACATGATCTATCCTTGATTCTATTTATGTGGTTGATTGCCCTTATTAATTTAAGTATGTTGAACTGCTTCTCTAGAATGAGACCAAAGTGAGCATGGAAAATAATTATGTCAATGTGTTCTTCAAATTGATTTACAAGTATTTTATAGAGTTTTTTTGCATCTTAATTCATTAGAAAGACTTGCTGATAGTTTTATTTATTGTTGGATATTTGTCTGGTGTTGATGACAGGGTAATGCCAGCATCATAAAAAGAACCTGGAAGAGCTAATTCCCTTTATATTTTATGGAGTAATTAGAGGACTATAACAACAACAACAAACAGTAATATGTTGCAGCCGGGAATAGGAGGAATCAGGTGGCATGGAGGGAGAGAGAAAATAGTCAGAGAAAAAGCTGGAATGGGGGGAATTTTGGGAGGTAGAAACTCAGTGCAATAGGAATTCCATGGAATCTATAAGAGTAATCCTAAAAGTCTCCTAGTAATGGAGGGCACAGTCTGAACCAGCTATCTTCCATAAGGAGACAAGTCTTCAAGTGGAGCCACAAGACCTTTTGACCTACAGTCTGTAGAATTTTTTAGGGCTGTAGCCTAGCAGAATCATCATCAAAGAGACCAGAAAGATTTCATCCAGCAACTGATAGGAGCAGATGCAGATTCCTATAGCTAAACATCAGGCAAAGATTGGGGAGTCCTGTGTAGGAGGGGGAGGAAGGATGGGTAGAATGAGTCAGCGACACACCACAGCGTCAAAAGAATCAACTAACCATGACTCATAGCAACTCCCAGAGATCAGAGAGACTGAAGGGTTCTGAATTAGGTCCTCTTCATGTATATTATGGCTGAGCAGTTTGATGTTCTTATGGGAATCCTACCTGTGGGAGAGAAGGTTGCCCCTGACACTTTTTCCTACTTGTGGGGCCCATTTTCCTCCTATTGCATTGCTTTGTCCAAACTTGATGTGATGAAATGTGCCTGATCTTATTGTAGCTGGCTATGCCATGCTTGGTTGGTGCTCCTGGGAGACCTGTTCTTTTTCTAAGGTGAAGAAAGATGGGGGTGGATCCAGAGGAGAGGCAAAGTGGGAAGGAGAGACTGAAGGGGAGAGGAAACTGAGATCAGGATGTAATATATGAGAGAATAAAAATAATAAAATAAAATAAAAATAATGATAATAATAGCTTTTTGAGGATCTAATAGAATTCTCCAGTGTAACCATTTGAGCCAGACATACTTCACTTAAGAGTTATTTATTATTTTTTAAATTACTACAGCTGTATCATTGGTTATTGTGTATTTATTTCAGTTACTTACTTCATCTTGATTTAATTTTGATAGGTCACATATATTTAGATATCTACCTATTCCTCATAGATTTTTCCAGTGTAGTGAAATATATATATTTAAAGTGTATCTTATAAAAGATAAATGCTGCCAAAGATATAAAGAAATTTGAACCTTCATGCACTGATAGTGGGAAGATGAAACTCATAGCAGCTGCAATGGAAACAGCTTGAACTGTCCTCAGAAATGATTTTCATGGGACTCAGTGGTCATTACTAAATAAATATCTATAGTAACAAATCATTAGTATTTTAAGATACACCAATTATAAATAATCATAAAATTGTACATTGTTATTTCTCTAATAAGAATTTATTAAAACCCATCACTCTTTCTAATGTTCAAATTAAAAATTTAAATTTATAGTTGTATGAAATTTTATGAGCCTATAATCCCAGGATTTGGGAGGTAGAAGCAGGAGGATCATGATTGAAGGAGAAAGTTAAAGATAATTTGGTGATACACGGTAAGAATTTGTCTCAGGTAGTACTTTTTTTTAAAACATTTATTTATTTATTCAAGTCTCATCTCGATCACAGTCCCCTCCTCCCTCCCTCCACCCCTCCTAGTCTCACACTGAAACCTTCTTCCCCCTCTCCCTCTTCTCCTTCTCCTCAGGGAATCCCATCCCTATGAAGCCCCCTCAGTTCATCAGTCACATGATGGCTAAGAACTTCCTTTTGCACTGGTGATCAACATGGCAGCCCAGCTAGAGTAAGGTGTTCCATTAACAGGCATCATAGCCCATTATAGACACTGCCCATCCCCCACCCTTTGCTTTTAACTGAGGGTCAATTTGCCTGTCATTTATATAAGTATGTGTCTAGGGGGTGCCTTTCAGTGGCCCTCATAAAACTGGAAAACTTCTGTAAGGCAAAGGACACTGTCATCCAGACAGAGTCACCCTCCACAATGGAAGAAGATTATTACCAACCACACATCCAATGGAGAACTAATATCCAAAATATATAATGAACATAGGAAACTAGATTTCAAAAAGCCAAATAACCTAATGGAAAATAAAAGACACAGATCTATACAAAATTCTCAATAGAGAAAACTCAAATGGTTGAGAGACATTTTAAAAATGTTTAACATCTTTAGCCATCAGAGAAATGCACATCAAAATTACTTTGAGATTCCATCTTATACCTATCAAAATAGCTAAGATCAACAACACAAATGACAGCTCATGCTGATAAACATGTGGAATAAGGGTGACACTTATCCATAGTGGGTGGGAGCACAAATATGACAGTCACTATGGAAATCAGTGTGGCAGTTCCTCAGAAGCAATGGAATCTATCTACCTTAAATTCCAGTTATACCACTTTTGAAGAGATATATCCAAAGAAGACTTCATTCCATTAAAAGACACTTACTCACTCATCTTCATTCCTGCTCTACTCATAGTAGACAGTAGTTGGAAACAACTCAGATGTTCCTCAACAGAGTAATGGTTAAAAAGCAAGTGATATTTACACAATGGGATATTACTCAGCTGTTAAAAAATGACATCATGAAATTTGCAGGCAAATGGTTAAAACTAGAAATAAGTAATTCTGAGGGAGGTAACCCAGATCCACACAAAAAATATGATATGTATTTGCTTATATGTAGATATTATCCATTAAATAATGATAAAAAAGTATATTCACTGAATTTATAAAAGTTAGATATAGAGGAAAGGACTAGGAGGGACATATAGATCTCTCTGGGAGGGAAAAATATATTTTACGGATGGAGTGAGAGTTCAGGGACAAGACTGGAATAATCAGGTGGGGAGGTTAGAGAGAAGGGAGATGAAATTGAAAAAGCTAATTCAGGGAATACAGCTAGAATTGGGGGAATGCTAGGCTAGTGGAAACATCTTAGAATATAGAAAAGTGATCCTAATGAAGCTTCCAAATAATGGAGGAGACATAATCCCAACAGAGACAGAGAGAGACCTTGGAACACACAGCTCTAAATGTGGTGTCTCTCTCCATCAAATCCCTCCACTCAGAGCTTAAGAAACCCCTTCGAACAGAAGTTAGAAAGAGTTTTGGGCCAGAGGGGATAAGGGATACCAGGAGAACAAGGCCTAGTAAATCAACTGAGCAAAGCTCTAATCCACTCAGAGACTGAAGTAGCACGCACAAGGCTTACACTGGTCTGTACCAGATTCTGTGTATATATTATGGCTTCTTGTTTATTATTTTTGTGGGACTCCCAAGTTTGTGAATAGGTGGGGGTCTGTGATTCTCATGCTTTCTCTTGTGTTCTTTTCTGTCTTATGGTTTCTCTTTTAGAACTTTGGTGTGATGGTCTTTGCCTTATATTATATTTTAATTTATTAAAATAGTATTCCTCTATATTCTTTAAAACACACAGCATAATATACTAATTTTAAAGCGCACATGGATAATCTTATAGACATGTCAATGACTATTTATCAATGTCTTCTTGTTTTCATTTTTGGGTTTTGAAAATGGCAAAACTATTTATTTGTCTATTCTTTAGAGGAGAAAGGACAATACATACTTTCTGTAAAGGGCCAGGAAGAAAAGATATGATTTCTGTATACTGTATAATCTCCATTTATGCTACTTTCTGCTATAAATTGAAAACAAGCATAACGTATGCATAAATTAATGGTCATGGCTATGTGCTTTCTGACACTATAATTATTAAGTATCATCTTTAACAGCTTAGTCACAAAGATCTTCATTGGTAATCTAAATAACCACTGGCCTTTGTTTTGAGATTATACTATAGCTACATTCTTCCTTCCCTTTCCTCACTCCAAACTCTCCCATATAGTTCTCCACACTCTCCTTCCAATCCATGACCTCTTTATTCACTAATTTTTATTTCATGCACACCACACACACGCACACACATACATACACACCCACACACACTCATAAATATAACCTGTTCAGTCTGTATATATGTGTTCAGGACTGACTACTTGACAATGGACAACCAGTTCATCATGTTAATACAACTTTTGTTAGGATTCAGAAAATGAGATGTATTTGGCCTATCTATAGGCTTTGTTTTATTAATACCTGGTTCACATTTATTTTTATGAGTTAAAGCACATTGCTGAGACAGAACATATACTCACACAAGTAGAAAATTGCTATAATGGAAAAATGAGATTAATTTTCCTATGAAAACAGGAAAATGGAATATAAAATATTATGTAAGTTTGATCTCATAAAAAGTTTTTATGTTAGCTAACTTAAATTATAAAGGGCATTTAAGTCCATATGCCCATATGTCCATTCTTAAGTGAAGCTGCCTCTAATCTTAGCACTGGACTCACCAGATACTGTCCCAGTACCAATATTTCCTTAAATACATGAAATTGTACAAGTTTAACTAAAATTTTCATATTCTTTCTGAATATTGATGGTGAACTCATCATTTGATTACACACAAATTATTGTTTAGGAAAACAAAGAGCTATCTTGCTTATGCAAAACAGTAATGTATTTCCAGACTTCTTATCTTGGACACAGCAGGGTTTGGTCTTTGATATACACAGCATTTTGTTATACTTTCAGAATTGTAGCTATAGAAAGGAAATGTGATATTATTTTTATTATTGTTGATATTAATAGATCTATTCATAATGCATTTGTTATTAATGATGTTGTGATATAAAAAGAATCCTTAATTATTAATGACATTGATATGACATTATTAATTTGGATACTAAAATGAGCATTTCATTATTCCAGATGCAATTATCTTGTTAGACAGAAGTTATTGCTAATAGATTATACTTTCTGCAGTCTTGTTTTGGCACATCATAATTAGCTGTGGGTTTATATGGCTGAATAAAAAGCTATGTTAGGAATCTTATCTATTGGTACTAGACAAGCATGTTTAGTTCAGTGCAGTAAGGCCAAGAGAAAAAAAAATGATTGGCTAAACTCTTTTCTGTTCATGTCCAGCCTCCTCATAGTGACTTTTAAAGTATATCATGTAGAAAAACTACACTAAGTGTGCCAGCATGTAAAGACTTTACTTGTGGAAGGTCTTCTGTCATGTCATATTTTCTATACAGTAAATCAGTCCAAAAATCTCTCTCCTGTTCTGCACTGATCATTAAGATGTGATATTCTCCTGTGATTTATATTGCACTGTCACAATGCATTTCATTTTGCTTTGTTTCAATAATACAATGAGTTCTTCAATAATTTCTTTCAATTTGACTCAGGAGTTATTATGGACTCTAGGATCTTATTTCTTGATATTCTGTTCAGCCTTATTAACATGCATGAAGAAAGTATATCCTTCCATAATTGCTTATAGCTTGTACAGCACAAGACAGCATATTACCTCATTTTAGATAATTCTTTTGTAGTGGTGTGATATTCTAACATTTAAAAGCTCTGCATATAAGCAAATAGCTTTATGAATTACACTGTAATCTTGGTCAACTTCAAATGACTGTTCCCATGGAACACTCTATTTTTTGTCCATTAGCAACCACCCTGCACTTAAAAAATCCTCAGGCACAATCTGAAGGACAATGGAGCAAAAAGAAAAAAAAACTCATATACAAAATGAAATATTTTCAGGGAAAGCCTGAGCAGGATCTTGTAAGGCTTCTTTTGGTTTCCTCATGCTCCATCCCCTCTTGACCTCAACACATACAAACATGCTTGGAATGGTGGCACCTCTGGTTCACTGATGCTTAAGGTTCCAAAAAAAAAAAAAAAAAAAAAAAAATCAGGTGTTGGTTGTTCTGACTTAGGGATAGCTCAGGCAGGCGGATTTCTTTCATTTATATCCTTAAAAGATGATTTCTTGTAGGCTAAGTTTAAATGTAATTTGCCTTTTTTGTGACTGTTAGTTGACATAATCTCACCTTGAAAGGGAATTACAATGAAGAAACTATAACAGACCAAAGAAATTATTTGCACATACTCATGCTAAAATATCAGTAGTGCTAGTAATTTGATGTTCATGGGGCTGAGAGAATAACTATCAGTAGAGTGCTTGCATTGCAAATGTGCTTGCTTTGCAAATGAAGACCAGAGTTAGATTTCTTTTTTTTTATTTCTTTCTTTTTTTTTATAAATACTTTTTTTTCTTCAAGTTACATCTCAGTCAAAAACCCCTCCCTATTCCCCCTTCATATCCCGCCCTTCCACCCTCTTCCCCCCAGAAGTTTCCCCTTTCAGTCCAACAGATGGTTCCTCCTCTTATAACAGTAAGTATTATACAAAACAACAGATATAAATATGCCACATTTATGAGAGTTAAATGGCCCAGTATACCTTCCCAATGTCCAGTTTATACATATTTGGCCCCTGATTTTAAGATTCTACTATCTAACCATCTCCATGTGTTTAAAGGTCTATATCTGACTCAACATTCATACTAACTTGCAACACACTTTTAAGAGTATCTTCTTAGATCTATAACACACTCTTGATTCCTAAACAACTCAAAATTTAGCTGTGAGACTCTAGCTGTCTATTCTTCAACCACCTCAGAGACCTTAGAGGGATAAATATATTTGCTTATATGGGAAGTGCAGGGCCTGCAGCTTCCAAAACTAAGAAAGGACATACCAA